>CAUYQG010301303.1:0-18852 GCA_963574415.1 Tarsius wallacei | reverse complement strand
GGCGCAGAGGTGGGGGCGAAACCAGAGGGGCGCCCGGGGTGGGAGGGCCGGGAATTGTGGGGGGAGGGAGCGGTGTGGAGACGGAAGGCGGAGGGAAGGAAAGGAGCGAGCGGGGCGGAGCGGGAGAAGGGCGGAAAGGGTGGCCGAGCGCGGGCGGAGGACGGAGAAGGGGGCGGCGCGGGCCGGAACCTCGAGGTACGTGCGGGAAGGGGTTTTTCCCCCGTTGGAAGGGAGCCCAGCCTGCTAGGCTTGTGGGAGCGGAGTAAATCTGGAACCCAGGAAGTAGCGGGAATAGTAGAAAAGGGACTTCGGGAGGGGGGTAGGGTGTAGGACCGTGAGGTTTGTGCCAGGGGACATTTTAAATCATGGGAGGAGGTTTTGGGGAGAGGTAATTTGGAGGGTGGTTGGAGAGTGATTCCAGGTTCTTTTCTGGGTGGAAAGCCAAGAGACAAATGGGGCGCGGTCGGGGGGGGGGGGGACAGCAAGTGCTTCAAAACCGGGAACAATTTGGAGAATGAGGGTGGTAGAGAAAAGACGTTTAAAGAGTAATCTTTGGGAGGATGAACGGTTTGGAAGACCACTCCGGTTGGGGTGTGTGGAGGAAGGCAGCTTAAAGAATAGTTTCCTTGGGAGGTAGAAGGGATTAAACAGCTTGTAATTTGGAGAAGGTTGGAGAACGGGGGAAAGCTGATTGAGAAGTCCCAGAAAGTGGGCGGGACTAGAAATAGGAGGTGTTTGTAGCTCTAGCTGAAGGGATGGGAGGGGGCCAAGGGAGAGGGTGGAGAAGATGGGGGGCTAGGTGGGAGGAAGAGCATAGAGGGAGACCCCATGGGGGGCCAGAGTGGAAAGAAAGGCTTTGGGGAAGGTAGGGGGCTGTAGCAATAAGAGGAGGAAAGGTTGAGATGGGCTGCAGAGTAGCAGAAGATGGAGAAAACTGCATATCTCAGATCGACTGAAGCCATCTTTTCCACCCATTGTCTACAAATACCAGTAATTGGTTCCCTCCAACATGGGAATCCTAAAATGTGATGGGAAGTACCACGTGTATGCATAGCATCCACACAGTTTTTGAAAACACTCTTCACTGACGAAAAGTTTGGAAGCATTCAGTTCCACCTACCTCCATAAGCCCCTTTTTAGAGGGGAGCAAGTTTCTCATTTAGAAACAGGACTTTAGAGTTAGTAACATAAGCGTATCAAAGAGACAAGATCCTCTTCAAAAGACATCCCCTTCAGTCACAAAACCACAATAACACTGCAAATAAAATAATCTGTATTCGTTTTTATACAGAACGTTTTGAGTTGTTCATCTGGTAGAAAGGCACATAGAGAACTAGTCATATTTAGAGAAATGACCTACAACTTAATCCCTGAAGCAGTTTGGTGAACCATGCCTGCCATGTTTGAATTCTCTCATTGTATAAACTTGATTTTATTCTGATGACCTGCTGCTTTTATAGGATCTTTAGTCCATTATAAACATTAAAATAATAACAGTGTAGTATTAAGACAGTCTCTTGGATGTATACTGAGAAAGTGCCATGTTCCTCTGGGAAATCAGTAGCTTGATTCTGGAGGCTTACCCTGTGTTTGACACTGTACAGAAACTTTACACTCTTCATTCTTGCAACCTTTTGGGATATACTTATGCCTAGTGTATTGCTAGAAAAGCAAACGTAGGAAGTGAGACTACTACTCACTGTCACACAGGATAGGTGACAGAATTCAGGTCAGTCTGATGAGTGCTTCACTGTATCCCTAAACAAAATATAGACACTGGAATCAAACAAAAGCTCAATAAATGCCAACTCTTGGCCTAGCAATTTGCAGGTGTATGTAGTTTGTGTCATGTATTTTTAAAAATAATGAATTTTTACACTTAATGGTTATGTGATTTCACCCTGGTTTTTAAGAAAATGTTTTTTTTTTTAATTTAATTTTTTTTTTAATTCAAGGAGGGTACAAGTGAATGTTTGTTACATGGGCATATTGCATACTGGTGAGGATTAGTCTTCAGATGACCCATTTTTCAGATAGTGAACATTGTACCCAATAGGCAACTTCTGATCCCAATCCCTGTTCCTGCCTTCTTCGTTTTAGTGTACCCAGTGTCTGTTAATTCCATCTTTATGTCCATTTAGTTCCCACATAAAAGTGAGAAGATGGCGGTGTTTGGTTTCCCAGCTCCATTTATGTTGCTGCAAAGGACATGATTTTGTTCTTTTTTATGGCTGCAAAAATACTGAGTTTTTAAAATTCAGGATTGGAAAATTAAAGCATTGGTTTCCTTTCTTAAAATAAAGGTTCTAATTTATAAAACATTGTTAGCTTTCTTAAAATTTATTTGTAGTGAAGTTAAACCACTGAGTCAAAACTTGTTTTGCTATACACTGTAAGTTCTGTTTAACTGGATGCATCACACACTTTTGTCTGCTACATTTTGAAGGCAATTACTGTTATTACTGTTATGCGGGTCACTGCATTAGGCTGTTCTCTGTGAGACATAAGTAATCTTGTAACAATTCAGAGGCCAGAGGGTAAGGAATTAAATTTTGTCAAAGATTAAAATGAACCCATGACAAAGAATGTCCTCATTCTCTTGGTTTTTGTTCCTCATACTAAGCAGAAGTTTAGGGTAAAGTTTTAAATCCTGGAGGTGGCATTGAATAGAAAGCAAGCTTATTGTTTATTTTTAACTGCCTGTCCCACAGATGTAATAGCTGCTTTGATGGTAGGTTACAAGGTCTTCCCCATAGGTTACTTATTTGCCATTTAGTAAGAGATGCTGTGACAAGGAGGCTGGTAGACCAGTGGGACATTGTCATGCAGAAGTGCTCTATAAAGGGACTGCGAGGGAGTAGAACAGCAAGAGGGGCCTTAATGTGAAGGGGTAAGGTTCACATCCCAGCTCTACACATACTAGCTGTGTGACCAGTTACTTAACCTTTAGCTTCTCTAAGCCTGTTTGCTCATCTGTAAAATGGGAGTGAGAAGACCATGCCTACGTTATAGGGAGGCTGTCAGGATGAAGAGTCCAGATATGTGTTCAGAAAAGGTTAGCTATGTAAGAAATGAAGCTTTTTGTACTGTAAAGATAATGCTCTGTCTGGAAAGAAATCATGTGGTGGGCTTTGATTTGTCACATTTTTAATACTAGTTACTAACTTCAAAACAAAAGCCAAGTAACAGTTGAATGAGGTCTATCCCACATTGGTCTGATTCTAGTCAAAGCTTTTTGATTTTGGTTAGGGTTCCCATTGTGAGTCTGAGTTGATTCTGAGTGCTGGTTCCTTTGCTGCTCTAGTATTTGTTCTGGGACCTTGAAGTCATCTGTCTTGAGAAGCAACAGTTTACCTCCAGGCTAATCCCAGGTCTTAAGACTGGGGATGACCTGGGGCAAGCCTAGATAAGTAACATTTCTAGAAAATTGGAAGCCCCCAAATGACTCTTTTTTTTAAAAAGAAAAATTGGGAGTTAGAATGTATGATGTGCTTTAAAAACAGTTTCCTTTACCAGAACTAGTCATTTGGCTAACTTAGGAATATGGAATTTATGTATTGTTCATTAAGCTGTGTAAAGGCTCATAAAGATGGAGTAGAAAACCTTATCTCCCTCTTACGAGATTGGGGGTGGGGGACATAAGTTAGTTATTGCAGGGAAAGAGGTTTCGTTTTCTTTACACCTTCCTAGCTCTCCAAGGCTGCACACTAGTTGTGGCTTATGAGACCAACACTGACTCTGAAATACAATGAATTTAATCTTTTTGAAAAAACTGTATCATAGAAATTTCTCCCTGGCTCTGCAGTTACATTGTCAACCTGTAATTATTGTTCATAACTAAAGATGTTAGTCCTAGCCAAATCTGAGATCGAACTTGGCTCTTAAGAGAGAGCTGTTGGGAGACCTCTTCCACTGACTCCCTTTGAGTTGTTTTTTTTCTTTTCTTCTTTTGAGACAGGGTCTTGCTGTCACCAGCTGTAGTGCAGTGTTGTGCGGTGTGATCATAGCTCACTGCAACCTTGAACTCCTGGGCTCAAAAGATCCTCCCAGCCTCCCAAGAAATTGGCATTATAGGCATGTGCCACTGGGTATGGCAACAGGATGTTGAGACTGTGGACCACAATTATCTTCAGAAACATTCTTAAATGTTTGGTAGGGCCGGGCCCAGTGGCTCAGCCTGTAATCCCGCGCTTTGGGAGGCTGAGGTGAGTGGATTGCCTGAGCCTGCGGGTTCAAGATCCGTCTGGGAAACTTGGCGAGACCCCCATCTCTACAATAAATCAAAAAATTAGCCGGGCGTGGTAGCGTGCGCCTGTAGTTCCAGCTACTTGGAAGGCTGAGGCGGAAGGATCGCCAGAGCCCAGCATATCGAGGCCACGGTGGCCGGGAGCGTGCCACTGCACTCCAGTCTGGGCGACAGAGTGAGACTCCAACTCAAAAAAAGAAAGTTTGGTGGTATCAATAGATGTACATAGGCAGGGCCTCCAATATCAGTTTGTAAAGGTGTCTGTGCTCATTGAAAGCAATCAGACACCTGGTTTCCTTTGCCCTCTTAGGCTACTATTTTGAATTTCTGTTCTAACAGGAGACTGTTGAGGAAATGGAAAATGCATTGAAAATACTTCTGCGTCTTCTTTTTCTTTCTTTCTTTCTTTCTTTTTTTTTTTTTTTTTTAGCCAGGGTCTTGCCGTCGCCCTCAACCTCCTGGGCTCAAGCTATCCTTCTGCCTGAGCTTCCTGGGTAGCTGGGACTACAGGAACATACCACCACACCCAGCTCATTTTTTGAATTTTTGTAGAGATGAGGTCTCACTGTGTTGCTCATGCTGGTAATCAAACTCCAGGGCTCAAGTGATCCTCTGGCCTTGGCCTCCCAAAGTGCTAGATTATAGGCGTGAGCCACCATGCTTGACTGCATCTTCTTTTTCTGAACAACACACATGCCCATCTCAAGCACATGCTTAAAGGGCTTAGTGATTGGTTTTGGTTGTCAAGAAGGAGGCTCTGTCGCCTTCCCTGTCCTGATCTTCCTAGAACATGTGGTCCCTATGTGAACACTTTATTGCTCCTATAAAACCACCTGTATTTTACTACAACTTGTGCTCATCCAGGAAAATACACTGCATCATCAGTCCCCAAAAGCTTATTTGCAAGAATGGCTTTTCAATCTATGTGCATTTTTTAACCTTTTCAAATTCATGGCTAAAATGTACCTACCATTTTCTAAATTATAGTAAAAATTAGGAGGTTCAAGTGCTGATGTGTTTGTCTCACTTTCTAAAAAATTAGCTCTTCATCTCAACAGAATGTAGAGTCTTTGAAACAATTTTGCATATGTTATATTTGCTTTTCACAATGATTTAATAAGTCATAATCTGGGTATTAGCCCCATAGTCATTAAGTGACTTGCGCATGACCACGCAGTAGAGTTCCACATTTAACAGGCAGAAACCTGAATTTAGGTCTTCTGATTTTATGTTGTTATCCTTTCTTCAAGAAACCTTAGAGAAGGATTTTAAAAATGCTTTTGGTTCTGTTGATGTTGGTGTCTGGTAGGACTTCTCTATCTGTATGAATCTTTGTGCTCTGAGGTAGTGTATTACCTCTTCAGTGGTACCCAACCTGTGCTGCTGCTGAAGATCTGGCTTTCTCAAGGACACCTTCTTGATTCCCTGTTGCTCTTCTGACCAACTCTTGCATGTGTTCAGTGCCTACCTAATGCCTTGATTCCTTTTCATTCTCATTGGCCACTTGGTTTTCTTGGGGAGGCAGAATTGGGTAATAATTATGAGTGTAGACAAAGTCAAATGACCTCAGTTTCTATCCTGGCTCTGCCACATACTTTGTGTGTACCACATACAAGCAAGTGACTTAATCTGTATATGCCTCAGTAGTGTCATCTGCAAAATAGGGATAAATACTTATGTCATAGAGTTACCAATATATATGCCCAGTGTCCAATCCATAGTAAAAACTGCTAGTTTATATTTGAAGTCCAGTGAGTTGACCAACTTCATGTTCCCAAAATGTGTTTGGTGTTCTAGATGTTCTGCCATACCATAAGGCTATATAGTTTTCCCTGGAGGTCCAAAATGAAGATAAACATATCAATAAAGAAACATGTTTAGGCTAGACTGGGTGACTCAGCCTGTAATCCCAGCACTTTGGGAGGCAGAGATGAATGGATTGCCTGAGCCCACGGGTTCAAGATCAGCCCAGGCAACTTGGTGAGACCTACAATAAATAAAAAAAATTAGCTGAGTGTGGTAGTACGTGCCTGTAGTTCTGGCTGCTTGGAAGACTGAGGTGGAAGGATCACTGGAGCCCAGCAGGTCGATGCTGGGGTGGCCATGAGCCCTGTGTGCCACACAGCATTTCAGCCTGGGTAATGGAGTGAGACTCCAACTCAGAAAAAAAAAAAAGATAGAAACCTGTTAAGCCGGGCTCGGTGGCTCAGCCTGTAATCCCGCACTTTGGGAGGCTGAGGTGAGTGGATTGCCTGGGCAACTTGGCGAGACCTCATCTCTACAATAAATAAAAAAAAAAATAGCCGGGCGTGGTAGCGCGTGCCTGTAGTTCCAGCTACTTGGAAGGCTGAGGCAGAAGGATCGCCGGAGCCCAGCAGGTTGAGGCTGTGGTGGCCGGGAGTGGCCACTGCACTCCAGTCTGGGCAACAGAGTGAGAC
This sequence comes from Tarsius wallacei, assembly GCA_963574415.1. Taxonomy (NCBI): domain Eukaryota; kingdom Metazoa; phylum Chordata; class Mammalia; order Primates; family Tarsiidae; genus Tarsius; species Tarsius wallacei. Next base: position 12,168 of record CAUYQG010301303.1, on the reverse strand, counting down.
TCCAACTCAAAAAAAAACAGAAAGAAACCTGTTTGGCTGGGTGTGGTGGCTCATGCCTGTAATCTCAGCACTTTGGGAGGCTGAGGCAGAAGAATGTCCTGAGCCTAGGAGGTCGAGGCTTCAATGAGCCATGATCATACCACTGTACTCCAGCCTGGGTGTCAGAGCAAGACTCCAACTCAAAAAAAAAAAACAAAAAACAAAAAACCTGATGCTGTGGCTCAGGCCTGTAGTTCTAGCACTTTGGGAGGCTGAGGTTAGAGGATTGCCTGAGCCCAGGGGATCACAACTAGCCTGGGCAACTTGTTGAGACCTCGTCTCTACAACATTCCAAAAAATTAGCTGGGCATGGTGGCGCGCGCCTGTAGTTCCGGCTATTTGGAAGGCTGAGGCAGAAGGATTGCCTGAACCCAGCAGGTCAACGGTGGGATGGCCATGAGTGTGCCACTGCACTCCAGCCAGGGCAACACAGTGAGACTCCAACTCAAAAAAAAAGTCAATGTTTTAATCAGGTTTTTGCTAAGCTTGGATTATAATACCCATGAACTTTTCTTACTATAGTTGGTAAACACTGGATTAATAACCTCCCAGTAAACTTCATATATACATTGGAAAGACTTAGCCAGAAGCTGTAGTTTTGGTCCCCTATGCCCTTAGCACTCGAATAAATCTGTCCTCAGACACAAATACAAGCTGTCTTCAGGCAAAGATGTCCCACTTTTAACCTATTCTTGTAAAGTACTCCAAACTTGCCACCAGGTGGTGCCGTTGTATAAAATGAAAGCCTATCTAACCATTGGGATATTTTCCTGTCTTAAGTGAAAGGTGGTCAAAGCATTAGTCTTGCTCTGTCACGCAGGCTGGAATGCAATGATGTGACCTCCTGGGCTGAAGTGATCCTCCTGCCTCAGCCTCCCAAGTACCTAGGAGTATAAGCATGCACCACCAAGCCTATGTAATTTTTCATTTTTATCTTTGTAGAGACAGGGTCGTGCTATATTGTCCAAACTGGCCTTAAGCAAAATCTAAAAGAATTCCTTAGTTTGTTAGAAATATGAAAAATAGAAAATGAAATGAATATTCTTGAGAATGGCAAGTCAGCATAGTGGTCAAGAGTATGGTATCTGCAGTATTTTTATTGGGTTCAGATCCTCTGTGTGACCTTGAACACAATTATCATATCTTTTATTTTTGCACACTACAGTTGACTGTTGGTGATCTTAAACAATCTTATCTCATTTGGACAATATCAATAAAAGAAAACTACTTTATGATGTTAGAGAAATGAGATGAGATGTGTTTGAAGCACTTAGAAAAGCGCCTAACACATAGTAGGTGATAAATATTAGTTGTCATTATTAGAATCCTAAGCCTTTTTTTTTCCTTTTTTGTCTACAGCTTATTTTCAGTTGCTTTTTAAGACAGAAAGCTCATGGTGCAAATTGTTATTTCCAGGTAAGTATATTCTGAGATTTTAAAATTTATCTTGAAAAGATTAGGGCTATATAGGTTTGGCATTTTCCTGACAGAATCAGGGCCCTTGAGTGCATCTGCACAGATCCTTGCATTTTGATCTCTAGTTCGATACCTAGCACTGCCCAATTTCCCAAGAACTTAATGTTCAACAAAAAGTCCCATTGAGCCTTGAATGGTGGTGTAGGACACTATTCATCCTTCACCCCTCAAAAATATTGTAACCACCAGCCCTTTGCTTGCAGTGCGGGGGCTGGAGGCCTGGCAGAATGGGTGCTGATGGAGCTACAGGGGGAGATCGAGGCTCGCTACAGCACCGGATTAGCTGGAAACCTCCTGGGAGACCTACATTACACCACTGAGGTGAGGGGGCCTTTCCTTCCCTGACTAATGCCTCAGGAAAGCAAGCTACACCAAGGTGGTGCTCCCAGGACCCAGAGTGAGGACTGCCCTCAGGTTTGTTATTCAAGGTCTAGCTAATCTGCAAAACTATCTGCTTGTTCTCCTCCCCCCCACCTCTGCAATAGCAGGGAAATTTAGCTTTGGGAAATCTGGAAAGGTCACATTTCTGAAGGTGGAAATTCTTTTAGGTGGGGCTAGAACGAGTAAAAAGGGCATAGGGGTGGGTCGTCCAGTGTGACTGCAGTGCCAGCATTGCCTGCCAAGAGCAGCTTTGGAAGACACTTGAGTGTTATGGCCTTGCCCCGAACCTCAGGCATCTCATTCTTGTTCTGCCAAAGGGAATCCCTGTGCTGATCGTGGGGCATCATATCCTGTATGGGAAAATCATCCACCTGGAGAAACCTTTTGCAGTCCTTGTCAAACACACTCCTGGGGAGCAGGACTGTGATGAGCTTGGCAGCAAGACTGGCACCCGGTACCTGGTGACAGCACTCATCAAAAACAAGATCCTTTTCAAAACTCGCCCCAAGCCTATTATCACCAACGTCCCCAAGAAAGTATGAAAGAACCTCGGATTTTCCCTAGAGAGCGGCCAACTCCTTGGACTCGTGCTCTGCTGCCACCTCGAGGACGGCTTGACGGTTCCCTGGGACCACAGGGGGGTCCAGTTCTGAACACAGGCCACTCACTGGGCGTGAACTCGGATCCCTTCCTTATGGCAGCAGGTTCTCTTGGTGGAAATCTGGCCCCATTTCCAAGGAACCCGTCTCCTTTTCCAGCTTCGTCAGGCTCAATGGCTTCAAATCCAGCACCTTTTCCTGCTGGTGCTCGTGACCCAAACATGGCTTCTTTTCCACGAGGGATGAACCCCACTGGCACAAGCGCAGTTTCTTTCCCAAGGCCAGGTGGTCTTTTGGGTCCAGGCCCAGGCCCAGCTCTAAACCCTAGAACAGGGGCTCTTCCAGGCCCAGGACCTCTGTCTAACCCCAGATTAGGTGGTCTTCCAGGACCAGGTCCTATGTCTAACCCAAGGGCGGGTGGTCTTCTGGGAGCAGGTCCTGACCCAAGAAGTGGTGGTCCCATAGGTCCTGGATCTGGACCCAACCTGAGAGCAAGTGTCATGTTGTCCTCTGGGAATGGTCCTCCTAATCCTAGGCCAGTTGGCCTGGGCCCAGGACCAAATCCCAATATGAGATCAGGCTTTCTAGGTACAAACCCTGCCCCCAGGTCAGGTGTGTTTCCAGGCCCAGGCCTTGGGCCCAACCCAAGACCAAGTGGCCTGGGCCCCGGCCTAGGGCCCAACCCAAGGGCAGGTGGCTTGGGCCCGGGCCCTAATCTGGATGCCAGAGCAGGTGGCCTCTTGGGTACGGGATCTGGTCTTAACTTAAGAATGGCTGGACCTCAAGGCCTAGATCTTGCCCCCATTTTAAGAGCGGCAGGTCTTTTAGGAGCAAATTCAGGATCTTTTTCACAGGCCTCTGGAAACATGGGCACAAGCCCATCCTCTATGGCAAGAGTACCTGGTCCCATAGGCCCAAACTCGGGTCCTGGTTCTCGGGGAATTGGCCTTCAAGGGCCAAATCCATCTCCCATGTCAAGGGCTCCTGGCCCCATAGGCCCTAATTCAGCTCATTTCTCAAGGCCAGGTGGCCCCATGGGGGTAAATGCCAATCCCTTTCCAAGGGGAACAGGTTCAGGGGGACTGAACCCAACTGCCTTCTCTCAGTCTTCTGGCACATTGGCTTCAAACCCAGCTACCTTTCAAAGGTCTGCTGGCCTCCAGGGCTCAAATCCAGCGATTTTCCCAAGAGCCTCTGGACCACTGGGCCCCAACTCAGCTAACTTCCCAAGGGCCACTGGCCTGCAGGGTCCAAGTCCAGCTACCTTTCCAAGGTCTACAGGCCCATTAGGCCCTGGTCAAGTTGCTTTTCCCAGGTCAGCTACTGGGCACATGGGCTCTTCCCCAGCAGGCCCTGTGGGTATCAACCCAGCTCCTTTTGCAAGGCCAACTGGGACCCTGGGTCTAAATCCAGCTTCTTTTCCAAGGATGAATGGCCCTGCGGGCAAGAGTTTGGTCCCATTTCCTAGAGTAGGGAGCCTCCCTGGCACAAACCCAGCTGCTTTCCCTAGACCAGGGGGTCCAATGGCTGCAATGTACCCAAATGGAATGTTACCCCCATAAAACCTGTTTTCCCTCCAGGACCACTTTGGTTTCCAGGCGCTGTGGTTCTGGGCAGGGGCTGTCTTGTAGGTAAAAGGTTAGGTGGGGAGCGACAGTCTGAAGAACGTAGCTGGGGCTCAAGCCCAAATGAGCCATCCTTTTCTTCTGCTTTTTTGGCTGAAGGTGAACCGTTATTTCTGGGACTGTGGCAGGTGGAGATAATCCTGGCCCTGCGAGAAAGGATCTCCAGCCCTTCAGAAGCCTGCTGTGCTTTTGTCCCACAGCTTTCTGTCCCTTGTTTCTTACTAGTTTCTTGAGTTGTTCTCGTGGACTTTTCCTCAGGGATACATTGGCCTGCAGGTCCCAATTCACATGTAGTTCCCTGCACCACAGGAGAATCAGATCACTGCTCTCTAGAAATTTTGTGTTGGTGAACGGACCATGCTTCAGTAGCTCTGACCTGGGCAGCTTGGGCCTGGTCATCCTCTACTGCCATGCCTTTCCCTGGGGGCTTGAACACAGAACGGGGAGGTGGACATCCACTTCAAGTACCCACCAAATGCAATTTCTGCTTGACTGACTGGGCCTGTGGCTCCCTTCTCCTGGGACTTAGAGGCAGCTAGATTTAAGGCTCCTCTACTCATCCAGCTCCCTCTCTACTGGTACTCCCAATCAAAGAACCTCAAAATTTAAACTGATGTGGATGGGAATATGGGCACTGGGGTGGGGGCTGGGGGTGTCAAGGGAAGAAATCACTGTGCTTAGTTCAGCCTGATGTGAAAGGATGGTTGGTGTTTTTCCTGCATTGTATCTTTTCTTACTGTTTCTTTAATAAATGGGTTGAGAGGGCTGCTGCTGTCACCCATTTCGCTACCTGTTCCACAGGGAGGAAGTTTACTCTGCTTTTCATTGTTACAGCTTGGCTATATCTTTCATTATCTGCCAGCTAAAATGCTTTCACTCCCAAGAGGAAGCAAGCTTTGGTTTTTATCCTTAGCAAGGGTTTACGCATCTGCCAGTTATTTCACGAAAGATCCTACCCCATCTCTACGTTAAAAGTTAAGTGTCCATGGGTGTGCAGTTACCATGGTGGGCCTACTGTTCCCAGGTCTTGAGTTCCATTGGCAAAGCTATTTCTGCTTCAAGTTTCTCTTTTGAAACTGGAATAGAGAGCTAGCTTTCATTAAGTACAAAGAGGAAGTATCTCAGAGATACCAGCATTATGTGAGAATCTTTATTTTGACAAATAAGTGCAGTATAAAAAATTTGACCTGAAAAGTAAAAAAAAAATTAGGTAAAAATAAATATGTTTACAAATTATTGTAGAAATAATACAAAAGAGGATTAAAATTCTCAATAAGGAAAAACCAAAATGCATCCTATTGTATAAAGGCTCTTCCCTTTCAAGAAACAGGGATAAAGCTGAAGACCCAGTTTGGTTTTGCTGCTGAAAAATGTACAAAATAACTTAGAAAAACCAGTCGAGGTCAAACGTTGTGAGCTCACTACCTGTACCTGCCTACTTTTGATCGGAGGAAAGTTGACCACAGTGCAGGGCAGAGGTGATGGCAGGACAGCCAAGAGTTCTTCGTTCAGGGTCCATCAGCCTATATTAACCTTCAAGTAAACGCTGAAGAAAAACAAGCCCTTAGTGAATTCTGAGCTCTGCAGTTGGCTGACCGGATTTCCTCCATTGTGTTGCTCAAAATAGTTCACTTCTTGGCCAGCAGAACAACTGTCTTTAGCAAATGCCTGCTGTTTCCCAGCCTTCATGGGTTGGATCCAGCATCAACCAGCAGTCTTATCAGAAACTCGAGGTCTGTGGGATCTGGAAACTTGGCTACACCTGGAAAACCCTTGGGTTCGTGGGAGATGAAGGAAAGCACCAGGGTCTGTCCATCTGTGGCTCAGAGCACACTTTTGAGTCTTGGTAGGAAGCACCTGGGTACCTAGAGGCTTGCCCCCCTCAGCTGCTTTCCACCTTAGTGCTGGTTCTGAGGGATTAGTTGGCCCCTCTGAGCATGGGTGTTGGGAGAAAGTCAGCAAGCAACCCCTAAGTCAAAGGCTTCGTCAAGATCCTAGGTTTTTAAACTCTGAAGGTGAAAACCGTCTGTGGGTTGCAAATCACTAGAAAACGGCTTCCCCTTACTCCCCAAAAGCATCAGAGGGAAATCAGATTCAAGAGGCATGACAGAAAAAGCAAGAACCTTAGGATGTAGGAACCAGTTCCATCTCCTAGTTTGGTTTCTGGAAAGAAGCAACCAAATTCAGTGGCTATCCATGACCTGGCTGTAAAGTCCCTGGGGAAGCCACTGAGGAAAACAGTCTCAGAGATTGAGAACGCTGAATAGCTTTCCATTGGAGGTGATTGTCAAGAACAGTAGCCTGAAATTCGTGCATACTAACCTGGCTGCCAAGGAATCAGTCCAAGCAGCTCCAAGATTGTAGCCAGTTTGATTAGAGGCTCCTAGTAGTTCCCTTGTGTGCTGAGAACAGGCTTGCCTCTTGCAGAGAGTCAAAAGCCTAGGCTCTGTCCCAGTTGCCACCCTGGAAAATTTACCTATAATAATGAGGGTGGAAGAGGTGACTGCAGTTATACCCAAGATGTGCCTTTGAAGAAAGGTGAGGAGGATGTCTTAGCCTTAGAGCTGAACTTGAGAGGAATTCAGTAGTATGCAGGTTAAAATGCCCAAGTCCTCACTTCCTTTCTGAACATGTTGGGATTTAATCTTCCTGATAGATGGCTAAAACATTTTATCTCCCCAGCAGAGACCACAGATAAGCTAAGAACCATCTAGAAGTCTGAGCAGTTTCTAGGTGGAACATCCAAGGCCTCCCTATAACCTATGGCCTTTAGCACCACCACAATCTTTGTTCTTCCTGGCAAACCTTCCTTTTTAATGTACACTTTTAAAAGCAGTTCAGTGCTGACTCCCTGCTGGTTTGGCTCATCCCTGGGATGCTGAGGTGTGGAGTAGGGTACATCACATAAAGCACCATTCTTGGACCCTGTTTCCTAATGCCCAAAGATCAGCCTTCTGGGCCTTGAATCTCAGGCACAATCTTATTGCATTGATGACTAGTTGGGGGGCGGGGCGGGGGACGCTAGCTGGCCCAGATCTCTCTATAGAAATTCCACCACCTCTGGATGGGCTAGGAGAAGCTCTTCCACAGGCCGCCATTGCTCATGTAACTATCAGAAGTTGCCGCTGAATGGAACTTCTCATTTGGTTTAGCACACTTCTGAGTCTGCTCTGGAGCCCAAGACGAGAAGGAAAATCTTTCCCAGGGGCCACTGCACAGGCGTCCTGGAAACATACAAGCTCCCTCTGTCCTGAGCCCAAGGAGTCAGTGTTGCTGCCTCTAAGCAGAGCTGCCAGGCCATGCTGTGGTCGCCATTTGCATTTTAGATTTGTCCTCTGGACCACTGGGAAACTAAAACACAGCACTCCCCCTCCTCCCTCCCTCCCCATTTTTTCTCTTCCTTTTCCCTTCCCTCCCTTACCCATTGCACTTTTCCCGCTCTGCTCGGGGCCATGTCACACCTCAGCGAAAGCCAAGCTATACTGCTCTGGCTTCTTCCCACATCGCCGGGCAATGATAGCCAGATACAGCATGAGGAGGGCCACCCAGTAGCAGCCATACAGGATGGCCCCAGAGACAAGGAAGGCTAGTTCCGTCTCACTGAACAGGTCCTGGCAATAAGCTGTGTAGGCCAGCCCCCCCAGAAGAACTGCCACCCAGATGGACACAGGGATCAGGCCAATGAAGTTCACCACAATGGTTTTTCGGCCAGAGGTGCCCCAGCCAGACTTGTTGATGGTAGCAATGGCAAAGATCTTGGCTGGCAGAAGGCTGGACATATAGAGAAGGGAGTAGAGGGACATGAAAATCATCTCTGCATTGCCTCGAAGAAAGCACGCGTAGGTAGCCTTGATAATGCCCACAAGCTGCACCGTCAGCAGGAAGAGGAGAATGTTCCAGATGCGGCCACGGTAGAAAAGCTGAATGACTGTGGCGATGAGGAAGAAGGGGAAGAAACCTGTGACCACTGATTCGTAGGTCATCCACAGGTGGTGCTTATGGAACCACAGAGAGTTGTAGAGCCACTCACGGAAGTAGGACTTGCTCCAGCGGGTTTGCTGGTTGAGCCACCGGAGATACTTAGTGGGGGTCTCTGTGAGGCACTTGGAGCGTGCCGTATACTTAGTTCGGTAGCCAAGGCTCAGGACTCGGTTGGTGAGATGCCGGTCATCCCCAAAGCTGCACTTGCTGCCGAGGAACTTCTGATGGTACCAGTCCTCCAGGAATTGCTGGAGGAGGCTGTTGCGGTACATGCCCAGGGGCCCACTAATACACTGCACACAACCAAAGTAGGACTGGCAGGCCCGCTCCACGTTGAAGGCCATCCAGTATCGCACGCTGCTCAGGAAGGAGATCCACGAGTCATACTTGTTGAGGATCTGCAAAGGAACAGAGATGCTGGGCCTCCTGACCTAGGAGATAAGCCTCGGGGGAGGCAGACCCCAGAGCCCATGAGGCCTCTCACCCGGGGTTCTGTGGCCCGTCGCTCAAATTCTTGGCCATCGGTTCTAGCCCTGCCCGAGCTGGAAAACCTGAAGCTGAGGTGCCAACCACTTGCACTTACTGTTCCCAGCACCAGCTGCCCCTCCCCGCCGTGTCATCTAGCAGTCAAAGCCACCTTCGTTCTCAAGAGGCAGTCCGCGTTGGGGCAGGGAAGAGGACTTGGGGAAGATGCAGACCACCCCAGCCACCCGTCCTGACCTTGTTGCAGTTGGAAAGCTTCTAGGGGAGACATGGGATGTCGCCTGCTGTGTCTCTAGAAGATGGGGTCCCTCATTCTTACATACTGCCCACAGCTCTTCAGCCCAAGCACCCGATGAGCAGGGGCTTCTCGAAGGTCTAACTTAGGAGCTACATGCTGCACCACCGGTCAAAAAGAAAATAACCCTCTAGGATCTACAGCCTCAGAGTACTGTGCCCCTCCCTGCACTAGTATCCTCCTCTCCACAACTGTTAGCGATTTCGCCCCTCCCTGCTCTTGCTCAGCATGAGGGGAGAAATCACTAACAGGTGTGGAGAGGAGGCAAGGCCTTGATGTCAGCGAAAACTGTCAAAGGGGAACCTGCCCCAAATACAAGAAAGCCAAAAAGCCCATTTCCCAGGCATATCCAACTGGTTAGGAAGCAGAAAGAGTCTGAACCCCACCCCCAGGATTCCCTGTTTGCTGCTTACTTGGACGTCTCCCCCGACTCCTCCTACTTGGGGATCCTCCTCCAGGACTCGAAGCATCTCGATGGTGCAGGCTGGATCCAGCACAGTGTCGGAGTCACAGACCTGCCGAGGGATCGCACATCAGCCCGTTTTGACCTCAGGCCTGCGCATGTGCGCACACATATCCCCCCCAGGCTGCTCACTGCCTGAGGGACATAACCATCCCTTTCACGTGATGCGCTTCCAACCACTAGCAAAGAGGTCTATGCCAAATAGAAGGGGCCAGAGGAAAAACAAAGGGAAGTAAGGAAGAGTTCAGATGCCAGGCTGAGAGGGAACAACTCAGAAGGCTCTAGGTGCAAGGCCTGGAAAGGGAAAAATGCTTTTCTCTGGACAAGTTGTTAGCCCCTATGGAGCCAGGCTCCAGAGAAATGGTGTCTATTTCTCTGGGGTCCTTGAGCAGAAGAACAAGTCACAGAAATTAGATGGCAGGCACAGTGGCCTAGATCAGCAGGCTCCTGCCTGACGCTGTCCCATAGGGTTGTTAACAACAGGGTTCCCATTTCAGCCTCCGGCCTCTTGGACGACTTGCAGCTCCAGTGGTGAGGATCAGTCTGCCTACTCACAGGCCCTCCATGACACCACTAACATGGCTGCCAGGCCTCTGCTGCTTCCTCAAGCACAGACTCCCTTGGCCAAATCTCTAGGATTCAGGGCAGAGTATGGCCAAGGACTGCTCTTGCCTGGAATCTGCTCCGAATGGCCATGGAAGCTGGCAGCAGCTGCCTCCAGTGGTTCCATTATTAGTTGAACCTGGGCTATGAACACTTACCCCAGTGGCTGACTCCCTGTCTGTTTTCTAAAAAGTTACTTTAGTGGTACAAAGAATCCAGATAACTCCTGGGCAGAGGAACTGGTGTATGGATCCCTGATGGAGCTCTGTGGTCACTATTCTCAAAGCAGAGAACAGGATTCCCAGATGAACCAAAACCCTGTTCTGCAAAAGCCTAAAACCCTCTTACTGAAATTGCTGACTCACAGCCCTGCAGGAAAGAGGCTGCCTCTGACCCCCCAGCCCTGCCCAGTTTTCTCTCTCCCCGCTGGAAGATAGGGTGGCCAGAGACAAGCAGCAGCAGGAGGTCAAGGGTCTCAGGCACAGCCGTCGGCGCCCTCCCGTGTGCTGCTTCCTAGCTCCCCACCAGGCACTTCTTTACATCCAGGTCCCCACCCGGGAAGGGCCCCAGGAACCTCTTGGCTCACAGGCCAGACTTCCCAGTGCTGCTGGGCCCACCGCTACATCCGGCCCCTGTTCTCATGTTGCTCTGCTTCCTTCACTCGAGAGGTCTTTCTGGCTGAGCAGGGCTGGGAAAGGATGAGCTCTGTGGTCTGGGTTTCCCCACTGGCTGTGGCAGGGCTCACTCCCCCAAAGGGAAGACACACACCCCAGCAGGACTGTTAAGAGACAAGCTGAAATCCAGCAAGCATTCATTGGCTGTAGCCCAGGGCTGCCTTGGGCAGTCATCCCAGGGTCATGAGGAGAGAGGCACAGCTCCGGTGTGCGAGCCTGATTGCTGGTCCCGTAGAAGACACAGGACATGACCAGGAATGGGTGTGGCGGGGCAGGTTTGGGGGATGCAGTACTTCAAGGGAGTGGATGACAAAGTCACTGTGGCTTCAGCATGTGCCGGGGCTCAAGGGCTTTTCCCTAAATGTTTGGGTCCCCTGGAAAGTGTCACAAAGGCCCCACATAGTCTGACAGCCTTCTAATTCTAGACCCTCATCCCTCCCCACATGGCTGAGGATGGTCCTTGGGCTTAGGAATACAGAAAAAAGATAAACACATCAACTCTTACACAACGACAGCTATCAAGCCGCCCAAAAAAATCTGTGCAAGCTAATTTTAGGTGGGTACACTATAGAAAATCCAAATAGGGCCAGGCGCAGTGGCTCACACCTGTAATCCCAGCACTTTGTGAGGCGGAAGCAAGATTTGAGCCCAGGGGCTGAAGACCAGTCTGAGTAACTTGGTGAGACCCTGTCTCTAAAATAAATTTAAAAATTAGCCAGATGTGGCACATGCCTGTAGTCCCAGCTACTTGGGAGGCTGAGGCAGAAGGATCACCTGAGCGCAGCAGGTCGAGGCCGCCATGGCTGTGAGCGTGCCACTGCACTCCAGCCTGGGTGACAGAGTGAGACTTCAACTCAAAAAAAACCACAAAAAACAGCAAATTCAAACAGTATTAGAGGACATGACAAGCTGTCAGCAAGGCAGAGTTGGCACACAGGTGGGCTACCAAGACAGCCACTATGCTTTCAAGCATTTATCAAGTGGTGGACAAAACTCTCTTCCAGCAGGCGTGGAGAACAACAGACAGGCAGCATGGAAGCTGTGAGGAATTCTGGACCAGAAATCTAGGTTTCAGTTTCTGCCTTTTACTGACTGAAATGTACAAGCTTTATTTAATCTTCTCAATTCTGAGTTTTATCATTTGCAAATTGATTCTATGTCAACCTAAAAAAATGTCCAGGCTCATGTGAATGACTATTTTGACCACCTGAACAGGGTTTGCTCAGGGTTCCATCCCTGTCAACACAGCTGCAAAATGAGGCTGACTGGCCATTTGCACCTGTGTCTCCACATCCCAGACACAATTTTGGCACTCCGAAGAATGGGGTTTTGGGCACCATAATTAGAACATTTGGGGTGCATTTGAGCATAATTTATTTTGCTCTTCCCCACACTTCTGTATGAAAAAGGCCCAGCCCCAGTGGTAAGACAATATAGCCCGACAGATAAGAGCAATCTTGAGACAGACTGTGTGGGGCCTTTGTGACACTTTCCAGGGGACCCAAACATTTAGGGAAAAGCCCTTGAGCCCCGGCACATGCTGAAGCCA
>CAUYQG010301301.1:0-56359 GCA_963574415.1 Tarsius wallacei | reverse complement strand
CCAGCTAATTTTTGATTTATTGTAGAGATGAGGTCTTGCCAAGTTGTCCAGGCAGGTCTCGAACCTGTGGGCTCAGGCAATCCACTCACCTCAGCCTCCCAAAGACGCGGGATTACAGGCTGAGCCACCGAGCCCGGCCTAACTTTTGATTTATTGTAGAGATGTGGTCTCGCCAAGTTGCCCAGCCAGGTCTCGAACCCATGGGCTCAGGCAATCCTCTCACCTCGGCTTCCCAAAGTGCTGGGATTATAGGCGACCCTCCAGATATTAATAGCTGTTGAGACAGAAAAAAAGAAGCTTGGGGCTGGGTGCAGTGGCTCACGCCTGAAAATCCTGCACTTTGGGAGGCTGAGGTAGGAGGACCACTTGAGGCCAGGAGTTTGAGACCAGCCTGGGCAATACAGTGAGACTTCATCTCTAAAAAAACAAGAAGAAAAAGTAGCTTGGGTCAAATACTGGGTTGGTTTCTCTGCTGCAGGGCTTCTCAGAGCTTTTAACTTGTGGCAGGCCCATGGAAGCTCTAAGAGGAGCATGTAAGCAGCCCCAAATCATGACCAAAGACTCTTAGCATCTTGCAGGACTGGTTTCCAAGAACGTGTTTTGGGTGTTGCTTTCTTAGCGAGCCGTGCCGACGCTGCGGCTTCTCGCGCGCGGCCTTGAGCCGACGAGGTTGGTGTCTGTGGAGTCGCATACGGAGCAGACGAATCTCGCACATGCAGCCAGGGAGGGCGGCGGACAGGGAGGGCGGCGGATGGCGCGGCCGGCGGGGGACCACGGAGCCCGGCCTGTGTCCCGAATGCCACGCGCGCCCCCTGCCGGCTCTCCGGGAGGCCGCGAGAGGCCATGAACTCCGGCCGAGGCCTCTTCCCTCGCGCTCCGCCTCCCTCGTCGGGCGGGGTGGCGGTCCCAGCTAGATTTCTGTAAGAGAGAGGCTACGGCCTGGGCCTTTGATCACCGCCGGTTCAGAGCCCCCTTTAAGTTCAGGCAGAACCTAAGAGGACTCGGTCCCCAAAGACGTGCTAACACCTGTTAGCACCGACACGTGCCTGTGCCTGCCCCCTGGAGCGGGGCTTAGGCCTGGAGAGCCTCAGGAGGGTTCGCGGCCATCCTGAGAACGACTCCAACGCAGCCTGGCTGCGCGGGGGTGGCAGGGCTGCCTTTGGAGCGACCTGGGCCCCAGCAGCTTCCCGGCCCGGGCGTTTCCTGACTCCTGTGTTCCAGCCCTGGAAATCCATTCCCGGGGACCAAGACCACCACCTGGGAGTAAATGCCAAAGAGCGTTCCAGTCACGTGGCATTCGAGAGGAAGGAAGGGCAGGCGTGAAGGTCACAGAAGGGGTGGCATTCACTGAGTGCCTTCTCTGTGGTGGGCACCGCCACCCGCAGTTCACATGCACGTGTCCACCACCACTTGGCCACAGTCCAAAGGTTCTGAAAAGCCCAGTGACTTGCCCCCTAAGATTGATGCCATCTTTTTTGGTGACCTGCACTGACTGGAGGCCTTTAATAGACTTGATCCCACGTAGTCGTGCATTCTGCTGTGGAAATACCGGTGCGTGGGACTCCAGACTGCCCCTGCTGCAGACGTTAACCATCAGCGTCTACACACACCACACTGTCTTCACAGGCTAACGGGAGTTCTGAAACTGAACTCCACTTGTCCCCACGTTTGGCTAAGGGCTTCTGGACCAGTGGTATCTCACAGGCCTCAAGCATCCACCCTAGGATGATGTATCTGAGACGCAGGGACTTACCCAAAGTCTTGATACAAGTGAGGAGCCACAATGCAAACCGAGGACCTGACGGCCAAGCAAAAGTTTTCACCACTATCCTCCGCGTTTTAGAAATGAGGCCCCACACAGTTCAGTGGCTTGCCCAAAGTCAGACAGCTAATAGACGGCAAAGTCTGAGTCTGAGACTGACTCTTTGGACTCCCAAATCCAGACATTTATGCGCCTGTAGGAACAGGGTGAGAAGTAGGGCCAATGTGGCAGGCACAGAGGCCTTTACACAACAGCCTGGGTCCCAGGGCCAGGAGGTTTGATTCCTTTTGGCTAAATGGACTCATCTATCAGGAAGGCTGAACTGTCCTAAGCTGCAGCTTCCAGACCCAAGACCCCAGGGTACTCTGTGTGAGCCTCCCACCCCACCTGAGGCCGTGCCTGGGAGTGCTAGGCTTGTCTGTGTGAGAATCTTTTTTTTTTTTTTGAGTAGGAGTTGGGACTCTGTCACCCAGGCTGGAGTGCAGTGGCATGCTCACAGCCACTGTGGCCATGGTCCACTGGACTCAGGCGATCCTTCCACCTCAGCCTTCCAAGTGGCTGGAACCACAGGCATGCGCCACCACACCCGGTTACTTTTTTGATTTATTGTAGAGACAAGGTCTTGCCAAGTTACCCAGGCTGGTTAGGCATGAGCCACCACGCCCGACCTGTGTGAAAATCTTTATTTCCCTCCCACCGAGTTTCAGGCAGTCACACCAGTCTCCCTGCTCTCAATCAAGGGAAGGACTCCGTTCTCAGAGTAAGATATGGCTTAAAATATAATTTCCACATGTGTGTATGGATTAAGTTTGACCATTCACTCAGTTACTCCTTCACCCAACAAACATTTATTAAGCACCTACTATGTCCCCAGCACTGGGCTAAGCACATGAAACACAAAGATGAAAGGGTCCTTGCTCTCAAGGAGCTCACAGTCTAAAAATGGGACAAACATGCAGTAAGAATTTCAGTGAGCTCATTGCTACAGCAGAGGTTTGTACAAAGAGCCTTGGTAGCCCAGAGAAGGCAAATTTGGCAAGGGGGGGAGAGGGAGTTTCCGAGCTGAGATGGGGAGAACGAGGCGGAGTTCTGCCAGGCTCACGGAGAGCAGGTACAGGCCAACAGGTCCAGCAACTCGAGTGAGGGTGGATGTGAGCTGGTGCTCATCTTGGCTAGGTGCCTGGTGGCGTGGACACTGGACAGGAAGCTCTGAGCGTGAGAGCCATGAAGGGGACCAACTCTTCTCATCTCACAGATGAGGAAACTGAGGCAAGAGAGGGGAAGTAAACCTCTACTTGGGGTTTCAAAATGATTTGTCTGGGACAGAACTGCCATCTCTTCCCATCCTGTTCTGCAAGTACATACATGTACACAAACAAAAGCAAACTGTATTCAACAGCATATCGTCATGCAACTTTTACACATCAAGATGTTGGGTTTTTGTTGGTTTTTTTTGAGTTGGGGTCTCACTCTGTCGCCCAGGGTGGAGTACAGTGGCATGATCACAGCTCACTGCAGCCTCCAACTCCTGGGTTCAGGTGATCCTTCTGTGTATGCCATCATGCCCAACTAACTAAAAATTTTTTGTAGAGACAGAGTTTCACTATGTTGTCCAGGTTGGTCTTGAACTCCTGGCTTCAAGCAATCCTTCCGCCTTGGCCTCTCAAAGTGCTGGGATTACAGGCATGAGCTTCTGTGCCCAGCCTGAGACATTTTTCAAATTCTGTAACTTAACTATGCCTATATGGTATCCAGGATATCTGACCAGTTTCCAGAGACAGAAAAATGGAGCAAATACACCACTCAACCTGACAGAAAATAAGATAGAAACCTCAAGGAATGGGACAACTTGCTATCTGGATAATCTGAGAAAATTATTTGATAAACCGATGTTTTAAAGTGTTGGTTTTCCTTGACACTGAGATAAATCCAGGAGGGCCTAAACCCTGGTCACTTGAAGAAGGCCAAACTGATGTTTTTCTTCACGCGCTACCCCAGCTCCAGCCTCTTGAAGGCCTATTTCCCTGATGTCCAGGTAAAGTCACTCAGAGTTTCAGCCTCTGCAAAACTTCCAAGCGGCAGTGTGCCTTAACAGCATGAGGCAAGGCCGGGGCTACCACGCAGGCACGTCAAGCTCTTCTTAGTGTTGCTGATGCAATCAGTGTGATTTCCAGGTCTAGCGGGGAGGCTGTGCCCAGACAGTCATGGACAGCTTGAGGCTAGGAAGACTGGTCTCTAAATGTTCAAGCTTCTGAGCTGTAGATGACCCCACACACACAGGAAGGGAAGGGGGGGCAGGGGACACAGTAAGTGGCACTTCTGGACTACTTTTCTGTCTTTGCTGGGGACATTATGAAAAAGAAAACGTAGAGTCAGACAAACTTACATTCAAACCGCTGTGTTTCAAAATGGGATGAAAGCACACACAGATCAAGGGTGACAAGGAAAACCCGACTGGTTGCTGGAGCTGGGCCTTGCCTGTTCCCATCAACAGCTTCCAAGGGCCTCCTTCACCTGGAGTGTTGGGCTAGGGGCAGTTGATACTTTGGATCTAAATCACTACAGTTTTCCAGGTCTCTCCCACATATTCAGTTGCTTGGTTGATACCTGCGGCAGCAAACTCTGATTTCAACTTCAATCCACTCTGCACCTCCAAGTTGCCAGTAAACTGCTTTCTGACCCACACCTTCACCTCTTCCCTTGGCCCTCTGCCCAGGTGGAAGGCTCCAGGTTGGCCACACCATCCACCTGGGTGCAGCAATAGCTGTCACCACACTGGCCATGACCCTGGACTCTCCGTAAGTCACACTTGGATACCATGAGAAGCTTTTCATAGGCAAAAAAACCCTCCAAAAATCTAGCTTATCAAAAAACATCTACTTTCTAGTGGGCACTGTAGTTAATCCAGAGTTTTCTGAATATAATCGAATAGGCTTAGAAAATAGCCATGGCTTCTTTTTTAAAGGAAGTCTCTGCTCACGTTGCCTGAAGCCCTTCACGTTAGCCCCTGTGCTGAGCTGGATGTGGGCAGCTCTGATCCTAAGTGCCTCATGGCAAATGTCTGACCTGATGAGCCTCTCATTTGTACAGTTCAGCCGCTGTATCACCTCCCAGATGATCAAGTGGTTCAGCAACTTCCGCGAGTTTTATTACATCCAAATGGAAAAATTCGCCCGGCAAGCAATTTCAGATGGCATCACCAATCCCAAAGTCCTGGTGGTTCCCCGCGATTCAGAACTTTTCCGAGCGCTCAACATGCACTACAACAAGGGAAATGATTTTGAGGTAAGACCACCCATGGGGGTCTCATGAGGTCTGCAAGTGTCATCCATGTGTGACGGGAGTTTTTTTTTTTTTTTTTTTTTTGAGTTGGAGTCTCACTGTCGCCCAGGCTGGAGGGCAGTGCCACACTCACAGCCACCGCAGCCTCGACCTGCTGGGCTCAGGCGATCCTTCCGCCTCAGCCTTCCAAGTAGCTGGAACTACAGGCATGCGCCACCACACCCGGCTAATTTTTTGATTTATTGTAGAGATGAGGTCTCGCCAAGTTGCTCAGGTTGGTGTCAAACCCGTGGGCTCAGGCAATCCTCAGCCTCCCAAAGTGCTGGGATTATAGGCATGAGCCACCAGGCCTGGCCGTGACTGAAGTTTTAGAAAAGATCCCATTCTGTGTCCATCCTTGTTATGGAGCCAGGGAAACCTGGGTACAATCTCTATGTCACCCACAAAGATTATGGCCTCAACAGCTTCCCTTGGGCAGCAGGTGGATGCAGCAAATCGGACAGCCAGGCTTCCTTCTGAGACATAAGCAGAAGGTGGCTGGTGTTACACCATCTTAGACTTAATACTCTGTAACTTACTGACCTTTCTGCCTTAGTTCCAAGATGCTCAGGACTGCATGCTTAGCTGTGACACCTAGTCTTGGCCTAGGTTTTCTGAACAGTTTCTGTTCTGTTCATCAGTTTTTTGTTTTTGTTTTTTGAGTTGGAGTCTCACTCTGTCGCCCAGACTGGAGTGCAGTGGCATGCTCTTGGCGACCACAGCCTCAACCTGCTGGGCTCTGGCGATCCTTCTGCCTCAGCCTTCCAAGTAGCTGGAACTAAAGGCACATGCTACCACACCTGGCTAATTTTTTATTTATTGTAGAGTCGAGGTTTCGCCAAGTTGCTGGGTGGCTCTCGAACCCCTGTGGGCTCAGGCAATTCACTCACCTTGGCCTCCCAAAGTGCTGAGATTATAAGCTGAGCCACCGAACCTGGCCCATCAGTTGGTTCTTACCTGTATTTATATATATATCAGTTTTATATGTGGGGCTTTCATGGCAAGTTACCTAAGATAGTTTCTGGAAATAAAAACAAACAGTACTCAAGCTTCTCAGGCCCTTGGGGCTCTCCATGAAGGCACGCTGGTGGTACCTCAGAGGTAAAGCATCACTGACGGGTGAGTCTACGTGCCACTGGTGCAGATTCCTCAAGAGATACACGTTGCCTCGTGCACAGCTGACAGCTCTCAGGCTGGCACTATATTCTGTGGGTGCCAGATGTGTCTGGACAGACTCCATTTCCCTCTTCTTGCTTTTCTCCCTTAGCTGAGATCATAAAGAGCAGTTTATAACACCTCCAAGACACATATGAGAGCTGTTTGCATATCCTGCTCAAATGCTCGGTCCAAGCCAAGCTGGATCTGGGGGACCTGTGGAACACCCCATCATTCAGGGTGTCAGCTGGGGTGAGGGTCCTGAACAGCCCCTCAACCAGCTTTGGAAGCAGGAATGTAAGCCCTTTGGATCTATCCGTGAAGGGAATCATCCCTAAGGGATGAGGTATGACAGTCACAAGCTCAGGGCATTCCTTTCCATAACAGGTACTATGCAAGAAAGTACAAATTTCAATTTCAGTAAGATTTCCCCAGACTTACTAAAGGTCACCCACTAGTGCAACTGGCTCCTCCTACAAAAGGAGTGTCCCTAGTTCACCTTCTCCCAGGGCCATCTCACTGGAGCTGTCCTATCAAGGTCTGTGACTGCAGAAGCTAGAGCCAGTGGGGCAAGGGCGCCTTTAGCCACCACCCAAGAGGCAGGCAGCATCCGACAGCAAGGTCTCCTTGGCGCCAGGGCCTCCCAGCCTCATGTCTTTTCCTTTTTGTGGGTCTCTTTGGGAATGCAGGTCCCAGATTGCTTCTTGGAAATCACCAGCTTGACATTACAGGAGTTCTTCAGGGCTGTCTCCGCAGGGAAAGACTCAGATCCTTCCTGGAAGAAACCCATTTATAAAATTATTTCGAAACTGGACAGCGACATCCCAGAGATATTCAAATCTTCCAGCTACCCCCAGGAGCTGTTTCGGAGTTAAGATCCCACAACATGAGGAATGACTGGCCAGGGTTTCCTGGTTTGTCTTAATACAGAGTTTAGCTGTAGTCATACAAAAAGGGCACGAGGAACCTCCCTCCCCTGCAAAAAAAAAAAAAAAAAGGTACTACTACCATTCTAATCATTTATTTCCTTTTCCAGAGTCATCAGAAATTTAACTTTAACTATAAAATGTATCAACCAGGTGTATTGGTGTGTTGGTAGTATATTGTGAAAGGAACACAAGTTTGAAATCAGAAGACCTGAATCTCAACTCCGTTTCCAGGTTTTGTGACCCTGGGGACTTCTTGGTGTTTCTGCTTCTGTAAAATGATGCTGTAAGGATGAAAAGATAATATTTCCTAAAGTGCTCTGTAAAATTTTACTCACTACACAAACGTTAGTTTTTCTTTGGCTTTCAGATATGTCTATCTTATTTGGGGGTTGTACAAATTGCTGTTTTGATTTCAATCACCTACTTATCAAGATCCATCTACTCGCTCGACACTTTCACATGCCTGATCTTTAGGCTTTTTGCCCTGAAAGTAACTCACCAAAGGCCTCGAGGCTCAGGCATCTAAGTGGGTAGGGACAGTCAGCTGCATGATAGAATCAAGCTCTTCTGATGCTAGACTGCATACTGGACCACTCTGTGCTGCCACCCAGGAGCTCAAGCAGGACATCCTCCCCCTGGGCCCCTGCCCCAGTAAGGGTCCAGCGCTGATGGGGCACCATCATCTCACATCTCTGCCAGCATTCAGGAGCACTTCATCACCTAAGTTTCTGCTGGACATTTCAGCAAATCCAACACAAACTCTCTGCAGGACTTGAGTGTTGCTCATTCACCTTCATCAGCTGGAAGAGTTTGTCAACTCGACAGCCAAATAGCCTCCAATGCAGCAACTGATGCCCCAGCCTCACGTGGCAAAAGAAACAGAACTTCAGACTGTGGAGGCTAGAAAGGGCTGCAGGAGGTCATCTGGCCCACTCTGCTTTCTTCTGAAAGGAAACTGAGGCCCAGACAGGAGGCTCGCAGAGGCTGTGCATAGCCTCACAATGGGTAATGGGGACAAAAGCAGCATCACATAGAAAGGGCAACTCTCCCACTCCATAACGAAATTACAGTCCCTAGCTGACCCTCCACGGATGAAGGAATTTGTGAAATCAACACTTTTTGCCTGTTGGCTCCATACACATTGTGACTCACTCTGAGCGCACAGGCAAGACATGTGCAAAGCCAAGTGACTGCGTCCATCTCCATGGCAGCTGAAGTCGAGTCTGCAGGCGCTCTGCCCAAGGTAGTGGGGAGGGGCATTACAAGGGTGTCTGACCGCATCAGTTTATTGCTATCTCGTCTACACGAAACCATGTCCATATCCAGCTCCTCTACTCCCTTTCCAGGTGGGGCACCGGCTGGAGCAGATGAGTTAGCCCTAAACCAGTGCTAGACGGATCAGCATAAAAAGGGATGAAAAGTGACTTTCCTTTGAATTTTCTCATACTTCCAACAGCTGAGAAGAAACAAAACAAACTTAGCCCAAACCCAAATGTACAGGTTATTTAAAGGTTATAAGTGTCCTTTGATACATCCAGTTGCACTCAGATAATCTTTGCCCTATTTTTCTCCCACAAAGTTCCCTTTACAAAAATGGAATCTGTCAATGCTGTCTTAAAAATAAGTGAGCGTGGAGCACCCTGTGCAAAGTTAATCAGCTCTGTCTGGAGACAGCAGAAGAGTCACTATCCAGGGTGACATTACACAGCTATTCAATACATGTGGTGGGGGGGACCCCAAAAAACTGGAGTTTATACAAATTGCGTATTTACTCTTACATGTTTAAACTTCAGTCACCTTCAAAGTACTCTCTGTTTGATGCAATACATCTATTGAGATGCTTTTTCCACTGTGCAAGTTTTGAACTTGTCAATTTGGCTGCCTTTTAGTGCTTCTGCCATTTTTTTGCTTCACCTCTTCCACATTGGCAAAACGTTTCCTTTTGAAGACTTTTTTCATTTGGGGGGGGGAAAAGTCACTAGGGGTGAGATTGGGTGAATAGGGAGGGTGTGTTTTGGTAAAAAACTGCTGAACACTCAGCATGGTATGGGCAGGTGCATTGTCATAATGGAAGAACCAGTTACCTGTTTGACACAACTGAGGATGTTTCTTCTGCAAATCATGATGCAACCTTATTACAACTTCCAGATAAAAACTTTGGTTGACCGTTTAACCTGGAAGAACAAATTCCAAGTGTACCCCAAGGGGACTGCCCTCCAAAAGACAATTCTGGGTTTTTTGGGAGGTCCCCCTTTGTACATGGGAAACAACTCCAAGTTCACATTTGCCCGATACAGAGAAGCCCTCTTTTCTGTCCCAAACATGAAACTCATTAGTGTGTGTTTTAAAGACTGAGCCAAGTCACCTCCAGGGCAGTGAACCTTGTCTCAGGGACAAATTAGACGAAATGTACAAGCTCAAATTGAAAACATTTGTGTACTGGTCTTTCCAAGAAGTGCTCCCTACCCACTGAGCAAAACACAGAAGAATGTATACATATATATACTCTGCCAACAGAAGAATTCATTTTATTCTAATTCTGTTTCTACCAAGTACATCTCTTTCTCTGTTGGAAACACATTCTGAGTATAAGCTGAGCGGGTTAGGACGTTCTTTTAGCAGTTAAATTTTGCCAGAGAGCTTGTCATTCTTTCCATTAAGGTGTATGTGGGTGCCACTCTCTCCCAAATTAGACATGTTCATTGTCTGGTCAAATACTGTGTAATTGACTTTCAACGGTGGGCTACAGGGTGTGGACTGTGGTTTATGATGGGGCACTACAGAGGAGTTAATGCCCAATTACTGATTACAAGCAGGCAGTTAATCAGCATCCCATGCAGGAAACTGTCCACTAGGAACCTTTACTTCAAACATGGCTTCATATAGTATACAAATGCCACGCCAGACTCAGATGGTGAGAGGCCAAAGGCATCTCCTGGGCATGGAAGGGGTGCCAGACCCATTTTTCTTCCACCAGAGAAAGGGCACATCATGAACAGCAGAGACAACACACAGCAATCTTTAATAAAGCTCCACTCAGTCCTATTATGGAGATTCCCTTTAAACATGTTGTCTTTGTTTTCAAAATATATAATCCTCATAAAAAAATCTTAAAATTCACTTCCATAACCTAACTTTACAAGTGTCTTTCAAAAATATCTCTTTAAAAAATCTTGCCAGGTGTAGTGGCTCATACCTGTAACCCCGGCACTTTGGGAAGTCTTGGCGAGAGGATTGCCTGAGCCCAGGAATTCAAGACCAGCCTGGGCAACTTGGTAAGACCCCTACAATAAATCAAAAAATTAGCCAAGCATAATGGCAGGTGCCTGTGGTTCCAGCTACTTGGAAGGCTAAGATGGAGGAATCACCTGAGCCCATCAGGTTAAGGCTGCAGTAGCCATGATCATGCCACCTCCATCCAGGCCTGGGCGACAGTGAGACTCTGGCTTGAAAAAAAAAAATCTTTATAAAATTAGCTAAAACTTCTTAAAGTTCTATATATTTTAACTTTTCATCATCATTGATTCTAGCCCCTTTTGACTCTTTGCTCTGTAAAGCAGATCAGACATAGTTTGTTGACGTATGCATTCAAAACAAAATAGAAGTTTAAAAAATTCTGTGATGTTTTTACACAAACTCTGTTAAATATCTGCACAGATTTCACATAAAGCAAGATCATTTTCTCAGGACTGAGAATATCAGAAAAGGTCATGACATTTCATTGAGTGGTGGACGGGAAAGAAATAACAAACACTTTAGCTAAAATCATACAGTTCCATCAGGCTATAATTAAACTTTGGACATGTGACTTTGAAAAGTGTTCCACAATTCTTAATTGCTTCAGGGCTTGATGCTTTAGGGGGAAAGGTGAGCATGTGATAATTTGGCAAATACACTTTTCATGAAAATATTATATAGAATATTCTTGGTCACCCTGTAAAGCATGAGTTGATGACCTACCTGGGAGTATTAATGGTACATGCTGTGGATCTGAGGTAGATCATGGTACCTACATTTAAAAATATTAAACGCAGGCCAAGCATGGTGGCTCAAACTTGTAATCCCAGCACTTTGGGAGGCCAAGGCGAGAGGACTGCCTGAGTCTTGGGGTTCGAGACCACCCCAGACAACTTGGCCAGACCTTGTCTCTACAATAAATCAAAAAATTAGCTGGGCGTGGTGGCGTGTGCCTGTAGTTCCAGCTACTTGGAAGGTTGAGGTGGAAGGATCGCCTGGGCCCAGCAGGTAGAGGCTGCGGTGACCATGAATGTGCTACTGCACTCTAGCCTGGGCGACAGAGTGAGACTCCAACTCAAAAACAAAAATAAATAAATAAATGAACAAATAAAGGAAAACTGAATGCAAGCTTCCAGAGGAAGGGACTGTCTGCTGAAACAGTGAAGGAGGTACAAATGATGAGACAGGGGAAACAGCCTCCAAGTCTCGCCGGCTCACACATCCAGCTGTCTCTGAGGAGTCTGCCTTCCCTTTCACCAAGTCTTCTGGGGTCACTTGATTTCTGTCTCACCCCTTCATGCCCACAAACTCACATTTGCCATTCCCAAGTTCACCAGTCACTCCTCCAAGGTAGCCCTTATTCTTCCCTTTTCTCCCCCACTTAATGATTCTGTAGCTCAGACTCCTACCTCCACCAAACCTGCTTCTGACCTGGAAGCTCAGCCATAGGCAGGAACACTGTCTCTCCCCTCGCCTTTTCCCACTTTATCTTCGGGGACGGAGGCTGCTCTCCCACCCCTCTGGCCTCTCACCATCCAATCCTTTCCTGTGTAGAGTGGGTTCTGCAGTGTGTTCATCCTTGGTCAACCACCTGTCAGCTGTGGATCTCTGCAAGCTACCTACTCTTCTTGACCTCAGCTTTCCCATCTGTAAAACAGGGAAAATAAAGTAGCACCCATTTCGTACTGTTCTAATGTTCAGGTAAAGCAGTACCTGTGAAATGCTTAGCACACTCCAAGTGCATGTGCTCAATAAATGTTAATTATATTACTACTCTGTCATAAATGTTAGCAGAATCGTACATTTGTACTGCTTTACAGTGAAAAAGAATTCTTAGCTTAAGAACAGGACTGATAAGTGACATTATTGATAAAAGTATAAAATTTAGCTTTAAACTATGTTAATATATATTTTTGAGAGGTTAAAAAAAAAACCCCAGCTAAAAGTCTTGTGCTGGGTGGGTGCAGTGGCTCACAACTATAATCCCAACTAATCAGGAGGCCGAGGCAGGATTACTTGAAGCTGGAGTTCAAGGCTGCAGTGAACTATGACTGTGCCACCACACTCCAGCCTAGGTGACAGAGCAAGAACTTATCTCTTAACAAACAAAAAAGCCTTGTGCTATAAACTTTAGGTAATTTCACTCTGCCAGGTGTCGTGGCTCATGCCTGTAAATCCCAGCACTTTGGGAGGCCAAGGTGGGAGGATTGCTTGAGCCCAGGAGTTCAAGACCAGCCTGGGTAATATAGAGAGACCTCGTCTCTACAAGAAAAAACCAACCAACCAAACAGAAAACCCCCCAAACTCTTTACTCTTTTATTACCATCCTATGTTGATGTGTTTACTCAACATATGACATGACTATATTGCTATTTATTAGTTGGTTACTAAGACACTGACCTGCTTTTGCCTTTCACAGGACAATATAACACACAATGCACTACATTTTTGACATCCTTTTAATTATAAGCTCAGTGACTAATGGGATATGTCTAAAATTATACAACTTGTCATCTTTAATCATTGCCTTTGGGGGCTGTATCTATGTCCACTGAGTAGATTGGTTTGGGCTTGATTATTTTCTTAACTTCTGTACAGTTATTCAAAACATCTCTGTATTAGTCTGTTAGAAGGGGCTGGGTTCACTGCTTTGATTGGGTGATGGGTGGGGAGGGGGCATGACACTGACACAGCCCCGGTACTTTTCCATATAGATTAGTTTATTTTTTAAATTGAAAATAGTCCAGCTTTTTTTTTTTTTTTTGAATTGGAGTCTCATCCATTGCCCAGGCTGAAGTGCAGTGGCATGCTCACAGCCACCCTAGTGTTGACCTGCTGGGCTCCGGCAATCCTTCCGCCTCAGCCTTCCAAGTAACCGGGGCTATAGGCACACACTACCATGCCCGACTATTTTTTATTTGTTGTAGAGACAAGGTCTCACCAAGTTGTCTGGGCTGGTCTTGAACTCGCGGGCTCAGGCAATCCACTCACCTCGGCCTCCCAAAGTGCTGGGATTACAGGCTGAGCCACCGAGCCTGGCCTGTTTTTTTCCTTTCTTCTTCTTTTTTTTTAAATAGACACTAATGTTGATTATCTACTCCCCAGCTCTTTCATGAATGTGGGTTGGTGATTATCTTTTTCAAAATATTTAAGACTCAACATATTCTGGCTAGTCTGTTTCTAAATAGAGTTTTTCAAATCAAGTTTTATGAGACAGTGAGATTATCAATTTGATGTTTTGCTGAATTCTCACTATATTAAATTTCTAACAAAAAACCCACAATTACAACTGGCACAATGTATTCTTTATAAATGCCAAAGCTGCTTTTGCTTGGGTGCTATCTTGGTGTTTAGACGCTTCTTTTCTCGTCACACATTCCATTACTTCATCAGAGCTAAGCTTACTGACTCTGAACCAACCAGAACAAACTCCAGAAACTCTTCCATCCCATAGAGAATTCTTGCCAAAAACGGTGCAGAGTGGGGTGTAGGTACAAGAATAGAATACAAACTGTTTTGCTGGTTTGCTTTGTCAGCAAATCTTTGGAACAGAAAGTCTAATAACACTGGACTTACTTTCCTAAACACCTTAATTTTAACATACTAGGTGCAAAGAGAACTTAAACCTTCATGTCACATTGAATAGTAGGCATGATTATGATTAATAGTAGACATAAGCTCTGGAGCCAGTAATAACCTAAAAACGTAAGGCAGTTTGACATGTTAACTCAATGCTTTGAATATGCTCTTAAGTGACTATTTCTATTTCTTTATTAGAAAGTCATGATTGTTCAACTCAAACACATCTGTGCATTTCTCTGGAAGGCCAAGTTTTCTCACTCTTTTAGGAACTAAAAAGGTGGCCAGATGTGGTGGCTGACATAGGAGGACTGCTTGAGCTCAGGAGTTTGAAAATAGCCCAGGCAACATGGTGAGATCTTGTCTCTACCAATAAACTATTCAAAAATTAGTCAGGTGTGCTGGCGATTGGTTTTGGTCTCAGCTACTTGGAAGGCTGAGGTAGATCACTTGAGCCCAGGAGTTCAAGGCCACAGTGAACAATGATCCTGCCAATGCACTCCAGCCTGGGTGACAGAGTAAGACCCCAACTCAAAAAAAAAGGAACTAAAAAGATGCATTGTCTAAGCAAGTCTCAAATGTTCTGAAATCTGGTCGAAAAATAACTTCCTAGCATTCAATCCATTGCTATTGTGCCAGAACTGGTAGATTTGCCCTCAAAATAACACATTCTTATGCTTTGGTGTATATACTTCTCATTTCACTCCCTTCAAACAAAACAAGTGACCATATTGTAACTATTCACAGCAGTCACTGAGAAAAGCACCAATAATGATGAGCCCATGAAAAATGAAAAAGCCATTTTATATTGCAAAAGCTATGCTACCCATGCTCTCCAAGGATACATATTATTGCTTCAACAATACAAAGTTCTGAATTTATGTTGTGATGGTACTACCAGTAAAGTGACCCATCCGATGCCTATTCCCTTACCAGTTCTTCAAATCCCACATGGAGTTCTTTATCTTGATTGTGTTGATGGTTACATGATGCTACATGAGATAAAATTGTACAGAACTACACAATTTGCTTGTAAAACCAGTGAAATCTGAGTAAGCTCTGTGGAGTATAACAATGTCAAGTTTCTTGGCTTTAACAAGTTTTGACACATTCCTCTCATTATATAAGATATTATTCCTGGACAAGGCTGAGTGTAGAACACAGGGACTTCCTGTACTTTTTTTTGCAACTTCCCATGAACCCATAATTATTTCAAAATAAAAAGTTTTAAAAAATGACAAATAAGAATTTTTGAGGCAAAGTTCTACTAAAGGAGTGATATCCTAAAGCAGCAGCAAAATAATATACCATCACAGAATGAACCTGTAAGGACACATACGAGGAGGAACCCCCCCGCAAAAAAACTATTTTTTGGAGGGTTGGCCCTTTGTTCTAGGAACCCGTCAGCATCAGTGTGCCAGCTAGCACTGTTGTGAGAGACTGCATTTGGGTTGGTGAATTTTTTTTTTTTTTTTTGCATTCTTTCAATGCATTTGCCCATTTCATGATGGGTGATTTACATGAACAGCCTGCCCATACCATGCTGAGTGTTCAGCAGTCTTTGACCAAAAATGGCATGACCCCCATGCGACCCAATCTTGCCCTGAGCAACCTTTTTGTTTTCCTGGATGAAAAAAGTCCTCAAAGAGAAACCTCTAAGCCAATGTGGAAGAGGTGAAACAAGAAACAGCAGAAGTTTAAAACAGCAACTCCAAATTATGGAAAAAACAACAACAACAAAAAAACCAAACAGCAGAAGCACTACAAGTATCAAAATTGATGAGTTCAAAAACCGTTCTGAGCAATGAAAAAAGTGTCTTGACAGGTATACTGCATCAAAAGAATACTTTGGAGGTGACTGAAGTTTAAACATGGGAGAATAAATACACAATTTTGAATAGTTTTTTTGGGGGGTCCACCCTCATATGCCACAAATACCTAATTACATTAAGTATCCAAGCAAGTATCTTATCCAAGATTGAATAAGATACATTGTAGCTTCTTGATGCAACGGTTTTCATCTTGTTGGGGTTTGTTCCATTTTAGTCTGAGGTAACTGAAACGATGACCTAGTTTTGCTCTCCTTAAAGCCAGAAAGCCACAGAACGATTTGTTCTTGTTCTACCTGCCTACTACACTTCTCTTCTCTCATCTACAACCTCCTCCACAAATCACATTTCTCCTCTAAGCTTCCAAGTTTGAGCGGTGTCGGAGCTTCACCACAACTGCAAAGGCCTGGGCTTGCTTTCAAGCCCAGGAGCACACGTGTTTTAGATTACCAGGCATTTTCAATCTTGACTTTATTTGCTCCCAATACGCCAGTGTCCCTGTGTCTCAGCTGTTCCCTGGCTATCAAGCACCTCTGGAAACTGCATTGACTCTTTCAGATTAGGTGGGATTTTATTTTGCACATTCAAAGAGTTTATGATTAGCAAGTATCCTTCCATCAACTGTCTTCACCTGCAAAGTTAAACAATGGACCAGGGCCTTCAGAAAGTGTGTTTAATGAGCTTATCTTCAGCTAGAGACAAAATAAAAGCAAAAACCTCTTCTACTCCATCAAGTTTGGAACATGGTTGCACATTAGAACTACCTGATGGCCTTTACAATTACCAGTGTCAAAAAAAAAAAAAAATTACCAGTGTCTGAGTCCCACCCCTAGATTCTGATTTAATTCTATGAGGTGCAGCCTGGGCTTTGGGGCTTTTACAAGCTCCCTAGGTAAAAACTACCGTGTCAGTGCACAGCTCTTCACATGGAACACTTTTCATATTTCACCCTTCTCCCAAATACACACAAATGGAGAAAGGTATACTTGTATATATGAGTGCTTATGGAGTCTAAGCAATTATTCCAGCAGAACTTCACCAGACCAAGAGCTGGGGCCTCCATTGCCAACAGTCTCTCCCCTGGCTCTGACAAGAAACACTGGGGATAACGCCTTTCAGGTCTGGCAGGAGCCCTATCAGCACGCTCAGATTCTTACCTAGTGAGTACAGAAGGCTCCTGTAAGAAACAGAAAACTCTCAAAGCATGATCTTTTTTTAAAAAGCTGTAATACCTAGCCAAATGAGCTACGAGGTCTTACAATTAAGTTCACGAGCTTGCCACCGCGTGCTTATGCTGGCAGCATTGTACAAACACCTCAGTAAGGTTTCATGACCTTGGTATAGCATTGTCTTGCAGTTGGGTTCTTGTCGACGTGTGGCAGTGTCTTGCTGAGTGACGTTCATTATTGTTGTTGCATGTTTTTGTGTGCTGTCGCGAGAATGTCGGAACTTTAAAACTAGAGCAATGAACAAACATTAAATTTCTTGTTAAACTTGCCAAGAGTGGAACTGAAATCAAGGGCATGTTAGTCCAAGTTTATGGGGATAATTCCATGAAGAAAATGGCAGTGTAAAACTGGATTAAACGTTTTTCTGAGGGAGAGAAAGTGTCACTGGTGAAGAGAAGTCAGGATGGTTAGTCACAAGCAGAACTGATGAAAACACTGCAAAAATTTGTTGAACTGTGCATCAAAAACATTGGCTGACTGAGTGAAGCATAACAGACCAAATAAACATCAACAGAGAAACAGGAAAACTCTTAACTGAAAATCTTGGCATGAGAAAGGTGAATGCAAAAAGGAGCTCTTGCATTACAACAATGCAGCAGCTCACACAGCACTGTGCTGGAACACCCTTCCTACTCACCTGATCTGTCCCCCAATGACTTTTTCTTTACCTGAAGACACAGGAAGTACTGACAGGAAGACATTTTGATGACACTCAGGACACCAAGAGTAATAGGATGACAGCTCTGATGGCCATTCCAGAAAGAGTTCCAAATTGCTTTGACGGGTAGACTAGGTGCTGATGTCAGTGCATAGCTTCCCAAGAGGAGGACTTCGAAGGTGACTGTAGTGATAGTTAGCAATGAGGTATGTAGCACTTTTTCTAGGATGAGTTCGCGAACTCAACTGTCAGACCTCATAGATCCTATCAAGAAAAGTGAGTGTCCCAGACTTCGCTATTTTTTTTAAGGAATACAGAAACAAAAATCACATTTTCCAGGATTATTCTAACTAGTAGTAAGAGGTGTGATGTAAGAAAATATTTTCATAGCACCTGTGAATCCAGCTGTCATAATCTGAAGGGAGCAGAGAATGACTTGGAAAAACGAACTTCATGATTAAAGATTATCTTCTCAATTAATAGTTTCATTTCTTCATGACTGAAACACAGCACCTATTCCAAAATCTTTAGTTCTGACCTATGGCTACTACTTAGAACTCACTTTGTTTATCCATACCAATTCCAAATTCAGATTCAGAATTTAAATGAGAGTAGCACATAAAATTGAAATTTTAAAATAACAAGATTTTTTTATACCCTCAACATTAAATTAGGACCCTTTCTAAAACACATGTAGATTATTAAGAGGACACAAAAGGAGAAACTGTGGCCCAGTAATTCAATTCGTCTATATTTTCCCTGGGATATTATGAAAATATGTCCATAAAAAGCATTTATAAGGATGTTAGGACAATGAGAAAAAAAAAAATCCATTACATACATACTGCAGAATATATACACACACACATGTGCGCACGAATGTATATATGTAAGTATATGTATATACATATGTGTGTGTATCTAAGACATAGTGGGTCTGCAGAACAGTACATAAGAATATCACTCCTGTAAAAAAGCAATGAAATTATATTTTTATAGGTACATATATATGTTTACAAATGCACAGAAAAAAGTTTGTAAAAGCTGCACTCCAAAATGATAACAGTAATTACTTCTAAGATTTAAGGTACTTATATGCTTAGGGAAAATTTGAGTTTTAAGTCTTTTAATTTTTTAATAATGAAAATAGATTCATATTTATGGCTGGAATAAATGAATTTGAAAAAGCTAACGCCCTAAAATATATTTTAAGCAATTAAACATAAGTATACCCCCTTTGACAGTGACAGATGGCAACAAAGAAGCTTTAATGACACACATCTTTTCCCCAGAGTAAATAGTAGAAAGCAGTGGAGAGTTTACAGCAAAATATTCTGATCACATTTACATCCAAGCATGGTCACTCAGTGGCTCACTCAACCAAAGGGAATTCTGTTTTCTTTCCCTGGGACAGGTGTGTGTCTACTACTTAACTGTATACACGTGCTTACCTGCATCTTGAGAAATGGAGGCACTGGAAGGATGTCACTCAAGGAAGGAATTAATATGCATGCTTCCACATGAAAGCAAGCAATGGACAAAATCTAGCACACTGCGAATTCAGCATCAGTATATTACACAGGTGTCGCCACCTGGCTCAGTGAAAGCAGAAATGCTTTTCCAGAATCAGTAAAAAGTGCTGGTCACAATATTGGTATGTAATCTATGTACTATAACCACCTGATGTTTCCTCTTCTATAAATATTTTCCTTATAATAACTGTCCTTCAGAATTGTCACCAACCTTTGGTGGGCAGCGATCCCCAACCTTTTTGGCATCAGGGAAAGACAATTCATGGAAGACAATTTTCAGGGAAGACAATTTTCCCACGGAAGAGGGAGATGGTTTGGGGATGATTCAAGCACATATTTATCATGTATTTTATTTCTATTATTATTTCATTGCAATACATATAATGAAATAATTATACAACTTACCAGAAAAAAAGAGGTGCAGATGGAAGGCTAAATACAAGAATGGGAGGGCCGTATACAGACTAAAGTAAGTGTCAGATTCTGATTTAAAGCCTGCCACCAGATGCAGCTGTACAATTGAAGTGCATCGACTCATTTGCCACTCAGTAATGGGGTTTTGATGCGAGTCTACAAGCAATTTATTTTGGTCTTTGCAGCCAAACCCCACCGCTAATGTTATTCTGTATTTGCCACCGCGCTCCAGCACTAGCATCACCACCTCAGCCCCGCCTCAGACATTAGATTCTCATAAGGAGCACGCAGCCTAGATCCCTCTCATTCGCAGTTCACAGTAGGGTTTGCAGTCCCATGAGAATCTCATGCTGCTGCTGATCTGACAGGAGGCGAAGCTCAGGGGAGTGGCTGTAAATACAGATGAAGCTTCAATCGATGGCCCACTGCTCACCTCCTGCTATGTGGCCTGGTTCCTAACAGGCCACAGACAAGTGCCAGTCTGTAGCCAGGGGGTTGGGGACCATTGCTTTAGGGTATATGTCAGACGTCCCAAAATGATGTCCTGTTGGTTAACACGTGGCCTCCAGGTGTGATTTGTTTTGCTTCTACTGTTTTGTCTCCACAGTATTTTGGAAAGATTATTTCCATAAAAATCCAGATTTCCACTTTATCTTCATCTGGTAATACTGAGTCCACCTTTCTTCATGGCAACCACTCTAGATAACTGTCTCATTGATAGGCACTCTGCATCACCCGAGTTTCCACCATGCCCTATTGCCTCCCCGACACTGAGGAAGAGGGTCAGTTGCCCTGTATTAGCTTCTATTGCTTTTCTCACAGCAGAGTTAAGGTTAATTGATACTGTAATCACATCTCTACCAAAAGTCAGAAAACTAGAGAGAGTGTGCCAAATGTTTCAAGAGCAATGGGAAAGAGGATATATTTCCATGAGAGTGAAGAATATTCCTACATGTCTAATTTGCAAAGTATGTTTCCGTTAAAAGACTAAAACTAAACACAACATTATGAAACTATTGGCCAATTCTCTCATTTACAGTATCTTCCTGTCCCTCATAGGCATTTGAATTTGCAATGACTGGTTTATTTAATACGTAAGGATATGCTACCACCTGGAAGATAAAGAAGCAATGAAAAAGTAAACCAGCTGGGCTCGGTGGCTCAGCCTGTAATCCAGTGCTTTGGGAGGCTGAGGTGAGTGGATTGCCTGAGCCCGCGGGTTCGAGACCTGCCGGGCAACTTGGCGAAACCTCATCTCTACAGCAAATCAAAAAATTAGCCGGGCGTAGTGGTGCGCGCCTGTAGTTCCAGCTACTCGGAAGACTGAGATGGAAGGATCGCCGGAGCCCAGCAGGTCGAGGCTGCGGTGGCCGGGAGCGGCCACTGCACTCTAGTCTGGGTGACATAGTTATACTCAAACTCAAAAAAAAAAAAAAAAAAAGAAAAGAAAAAGTAAACACAAGAATTGGTTTTGTAACTAATAAAGATACGGGCCTACATAAATTAATTTTATATTCCAAATGCATCAGGTCGTCAACATCAAGTATATGTGACACTGCATATTAGGAGCTGCAAGGACGTAAGATTTGTAAGACACAGTTCTCACCCTTGAGGGGCTTGCATTTGAGAGTGGAAGGGCATGGGGGAAAGACAGGTGCCTAAGTCACTCTACTAGAAGGGCAAAGCAAGAGGAGATGGCAGGACAAGGACTACAAGTAGAGGTCCATGACAGCTGGGAGGAGGGAGCATGATAAGACAGGAAGAACTTCAAGGAGGAGGTAGCATGTGATCTGGGCCTTCAGGCAATTATAATTTCTAAAGAATAGTAAAGAAAGGCAGAACACTGGAAACTGTAGGAGTGTTCAGGGATCAGCAAGTCCCACAGTGTGCCTGAGGCGCAGTGTACATGTAGCAAGTGGAAGAGGAAGCTGGAGAAGTGTTGGGATCATGTCACTGACATACTTCAATGCTAAGTTGACAAGCCTCTCCTTTGTAAGGTGAGGAATGGGGCTGCCAAGTTAAGTAGGTAAAAGGTTCATCACTGGAGCGAAAGCAAACAGACTAGTTACTTTACATAAGAAATTACAAATTACAGAAAACAAAATTATTATATCTGCATGGCAACACACAAATGATCACCTCTACGCTGTAGAGAAAATGCCACAGTTCTTATACAATAATTGAATCCAATACTCTCGTTAATCTTTAAGCTTCTGTGATTACGGAATTATCCATCTAAGTAGTAGTAAGATTTTGAGACCCTAGATGCACAGCTACCTTCTACCTGTGAGAGTTCAAAGATGGTTTTGGAGATAATCACTTTCAGAGTTATTTAGAGCAAAATGTATTCGAGTTTAGTAAACACTCACACCATACAGATAGTACTAGACTTCATCATCTTAGAATTTCTGAAGGTCCCCCTACAGGAGGTGTTACAGTTAAGGAAAATGCCTTGTTTTGCCATTGAGTAACTGTGACACTTTGCGCAAGTCACTGCCTTTCTTTCAGCCTCAGAAACCTCATCTACAAAATGAGGAGATCTCACCAGAACAAACCCTAAGGCCTAACTCAATCTTTAAAGACCAAGAGTTTCAGATGTGGCAGGCAGGCTGTGTGGGCCACAGCACCAACAAACACAAAAGATCCTGGTGCTGAAATACTAGAAGTTCTCATAAAAATCCAGATTTTTTTTAACTTTTCTTGAAAACCCAGGACATGTGGCAACACATCCCCATGTGGTCACATCTGCTATGGCTGAGCAGGAGCTGCTCCCCTTACCTGAACCAGCTTCCCCTGTCACTCATTTCTCAGCTACCGACACTGAATGAGCTTGTGACATGCCAAACATACAGGAGACAGCCCTTGTATTTACTCACTCTACAGACACATGAGCCATACACTGAGCTAGATGCTGTAAAGAAAATGACATTAGACATCTCTAGTTGAGAAATACCAACCCACTGTCAGAAATAACAGATCTGCAAGTGGGATTTCAAGTTATGACAGAAGACATTATTTCAATTTTTCAAATAAGGCAAGAGAGGGATCTATAACCTAGATCAATATTGTCAAGAAAAAGAGTATGAGTATTTGGCCGAAGGCTCAAGCTTTTTAAGCAGGAGACTAAAATTCAAGCCTTTCCCTACACAGCAAACTCCTACATCCACAGGCTCTTCATGGAACCACACATGCAAGGCCCCGTGGGCAGGCACATGGCTGTCCATGACTGCAGCAGCTCAGTCCCAGGCTTAAGGATACTCCTTGACTTTGGTGAGATGTGAAAACAATGGCCCTGAGAATCGAGGTCAGTCACTGAGGTGCAGTGCACAGACATTCATGTTCTGAGAACAGTGGCCTAAGGTCTTAACTCTTAGTCATGTGTGGACCAGGGAGCCATCAGAGTCTCTGGCTATTATGGTCTTCTATGACACATCATAGTTCTTTGCTTGGTCAGAGTCCTACCATGCAGGATTTTCCAGGAAATGAGATCAGCCTTTGCTATCTTGTTACCGTCATGCTCTCTTGATAGTAGTTCACTGCTGTGCTGTGCTGGCTCTTACATACTTGTTGACCCTTGAGGGTGTATGTAAAGGATCCATCAGCATTGTACCTTCATTGCTAGAAATTAGGCAAGTATAAGGAGTGGCAGAGTGATCGAGTATACGTGAAATTCACAATTTATAACAGTAAAAGAAAATGAATATCCATTAATAGAGACCTGGTAAATTAAATTATGGTAAACAACATAAAACATTCTGCAGCTGCAAAAGAGGAACAATGCATCAATACAAGGGAACAAACTATTGATACACACAACCAACTGAAATGAATCTTGATGTAATTAGCCAAGTAAAAAACACTAAAATGCCAATCCCGAAATGTTACATACTATATGATCACATATTTATAACATTCTTTGACAAAATTATAGAAATGGAAACAGATTAGTGGTTGCCAAGGGTTAGAGATGCGGGTAGGGGAATAGGAAAAAGGTGAGTTGCGGTAGTTACACAAACGTACACATGTGATAAAATTGTATACAAATACACAATGTCATATACTCCATGCCATGAAAAGAATGGAAATACACTTGAAACAATTTCTGAAAATTTTCAGTAAACCACTTTATGATAATAAGGTAACTTTGGAAAATTAAAGAGAAAGAAGAGAGAAAAAAAGGGAATATATTATATATTATCTGAATGACCTGTAAAACATACTGTTAAGGGAAAAAAGGTAGTGTGTGTACAAAAACCAGGTAAAATTTTATACACAGAATTTTAATTTTTCTGAAATGACTTAAAAGAAACAGTTAACAATGGCTGCCTCTACAGACAGGGCAGTGGGAGGCTGAGGGTTAAGGTTTTTATACTTGAATTTTATACCATATAAATGTATTATTTCTTCATAAAACTACTGCTTTCTTTTTGAATATGTGAAAATCAAGGCAAATCAATGCTCCAGTGCCCTCATCTTTGTTGATATGGTGGTCTGGAAACTGCTTTCGGTTATTATTCTCATCATCCCCTTCTGGATGCTAATCAGCCTTTCACATCTGAGCCTCTTAAGCTTCCACACTGGTTATGAAAATCAATGTCACTGCTTACCTGAAAATACTTCTGAGTAATCGCTTTCAACACACCGTACTATTTAATAGCTCAGTCTATGCTAGCTGCCTATAAAAGGTGACAACTATCTTCAAGCCAGCTGGACATTCTAATTTTCAAAAAGCAATGGCCAGGTGTGGTGACTTACACCTATAATGCCAGCCCTTTTGGAGGCCAAGGCAGGAGGGCAGGAGGATCACTTGAAGCCAGGAGTTTGAGACCAGCCTATGCAACAAAGTGGGGATCGTCTCTACCAAAAATTAAAATAAAATTAACCAGGTGTGGTGATATGTACTTGTAGTCCAAGCTTCTTGGGTTGGGGCAGGAGCATCACTTGAGACCAGGGGTTTAAGGATGAAGTGAGCTATGACTGCACCACTGTACTCTAGCCTGGGCAAGAGCGAGACCTGTCTCTTTAAAAAATAAAAACAAAAACAATGATGAAGATGATGACAGCTACTTCTTTGAGTATTTACCCTGTGTTTGATATTGTGCCAAGGAGTTTACATGCACTATCTCAGTTTAATACTCACAGGACCTTTTTAATAAGTGTTTTATTATTTCCACTTTACATACTAGGAAACTAAAGCAGAGGTCATTTAAAAGATTTGCTTAAGGTCACACAGCTTCTAAGGGAGGAACCTGAACTTGTGCTAGGGTCTGTCAATACCAAACTCAAGGAGTCATCCTCCTTCTATGGCTTAGTAAAACTCATTTCAGTTTTGGTGGCTCAGAAAGAAAACCCTTAAAAAATCTATCTCCAACAGCTGCATGGTCTCTCTGTTGCCAAGAGCCTGTTGCTTTTTCGGTCTTAGCAATTAAGCCAGGCTTCTACTACCAACATATCTGCAACTTGTAGTTAGCAGGATAAAATATTTAACACAAAAGCTGAGGGGTCTCCAGAGTAGGAAAACCTACACTGAAATTTGTAGTCAATCTCATTCAAAACTTAAAAGGGATGGCACCTTCTTTGGTTTGTTCAACCTACAACCAGAATTCTTTCACAAGGGAAATAAATTCAACCAGAAAGATGTTATCTTTGCCAATAAACCTCTGGATTATCTGATCAAACTCATACTTCTATAACATTATAGAGTATTCCATTAGGACTTACCATATTAAAATCAATTGCCAATAGAGTACTGATGGCTTTTGATTTCTGTAATCAGTTCCTAAAGATTTCGAATATGCTAACTTAACCCTAAATAAATGCTTCTGAAATAGGAAATTTCTGGGTCTCACCTACCAAATTCCTTACACAGGAAATTTGCCAACAAAATCGGATCATTGAAGTGAGTGATCCAACTGGTTTAAAATATCTGAAATGCCCATTAAGATATCAGAAACCGCCCAGGCACAGTGGTTCAAGTTCACAATTCCAGCACTTTGGGAGGCCGAGGTGAGAGGATTGCCTAAGGCTAGGGGTTCCCTGAGGCCATGGGTTCGAGACCAGCCTGGGCAACTTGGTGAGACCTCATCTCTATAGTAAATAAGAATAAAAAAAAAATTAGCTGGGCATGGTGGCACATGCCTGTAGTTCCAGCTACTTGGAAGGCTGAGGTGGAAGGATTGCCTGAGCCCACCAGGTCGAGGCTGCGGAGGCTGTGAGCATATCACTGTACTCCAGTCTGGGTGACAGAGTGAGACACCGACTCAAAAAAAAAAAATTCAGAAACCTTCCCCAACATCAGACTATTTTGTATTAAGACACACGATGCAACAAAAGATTTAAAATCAAACTATTATGATTAAAATAAAAATCTAAAAACATACTAGATTTCTGGAGAAGAAAAAGAATGTTAACAAAATTAAAATAAAATGCTAGCAAGTAATGAAATTCAAGCTTGGGCCCCTATAATCCTTGGGCACCTCTTAACAAACTTAAAATATTTGTGTTGCCAAGGCATTTTCTATCCACATACACCAAATTTCCCCAAAATGCTCTTGGACTTCCTTTTTTAAAAATTTCATTCATTCCAGCAGAATGACTACTTCTTTTTAAATTTTTTTTTCAGACTTTCTGCTTTATTCTGCTTCTAGTAAAAATGCAAATTAAAGAATTTCTTGGCGACGTGGTGCCTTACGCCTATAGTCCCAACACTTTGGGAGGCCAAGGTGGGAGGACTGCTTGAGCCTGGAGTTTGAGACCAACCTAGGCAACACAGTGAGATCCTGTCTCTAAGTAAAGAAATTTTAAAAATCAGCTGGGCGTGGTGGTACATGCCTAAGGAGACTGAGGCAGGAGGATGGCTTAAGCCCACAAGTTTGAGGCTGAGATGAGCTGTGATTATGCCACTGCACTTCAGCTTGGGTGACAGACTGCAACCCTGACTCAAAAAAAAAAAAAAAAAAAGAATTTCTTATCAGTCCCACATTTGACTAACAAAACCAAGTATCAGTTGGTCATTTCCATTACTCTCTTTTTGGTGCCTAATCTTTTTTTCATTAATCTCCTTGCACTGAGATTATTTGTTACATCAGTTTTCTGAAGCAGGAACACTATGTTCATTTCCTAAGGTCATGTGATCTAGATCTTCTGAAAACTGGCAGTAGTCACTTCTGACTCTCCTGAATCTTCCCTACCCCTGTTGGTGTATAGCACAGACACAGAGCCATGGCTGCAAGGCAAACACACACACAATTACCCATGTTCAAACTGATTCACAGGTAATCACCATCCTTCTTTCACTGGCATTCTGAATACTGTCAGTAAGGACTTAAGAAGTTAAGGACAACAGAGGGAAAGCATCCTCTAGAAGAACACACAAGACCTCCATTTCTTTGAACTAGGAAACACATTCTGGAAGTTTTGTTTCTGATACAAAATGGACAATGGATAGCTTTTGTAAGTAGTAAGTCTTTGTACAAGCAATAACTCCATTTGGTTATACTACGATGTAACTTTACTCAACAGAATAAAGGTAACTGAGAAAGATCTGTACACAGAAATGTATCACAGGCTAAAAAGCAATCAAAATAGCTTATTAAATACCACAAACAATGGAAGTTATTTAACATAGCAATTTATACATTCAATACTGACTTGTTAATGAACTTAAACTCTCTTATGCTTAAATATTCAGAAGATAAAAGTATAGAAAGTTATCAGAATGTTCATTAAATTGAAGTATTCAGTACTATAATATTGAGATGTTGAAACCAAAATGGCTGGGCTCAGTGGCTCAGCCTGTAATCCCAGCACTTTGGGAGGCAGAGGTGAGTGAATTGCCTGAGCCTGCGTGTTTGAGACCAGCCCAGGCAACTTGGTGAGACCTCGTCTCTACAATAAGCCTTGCTCGGTGGCTCAGCCTGTAATCCCTGCACTTTGGGAGGCTGAGGCAAGTGGATTGCCAGAGACTAAGGGTTCGAGACCAGTCCAGGCAACTTGGCGAGACCTCATCTCTACAATAAATCAAAAACTCGGCTGGGCGTGGTAGTGTGCGCCTGTAGTTCCAGCTACTTGGAAGGCTGAGGTGGAAGGATTGCCAAAGTCCAGCACCTTGAGGTTGCGGTGGCCGAGAGACGTGCCACTGCCCTCCAGCCTGGGTGACAGAGTGAGACTCCAACTCATAAAAAAAAAACAAAGTGATACTACTCAAATGCTAGTAAATATTAGCTTTATTCACACAGTTTTTAATGTAGGTCCTAAAACTGAAGGGTTTTCATCTGTGGTCCAAAAGAGAACCCTTCAAAATATTGAAGTCTTAAGTGAACACATTTACAAATTGTTGTAAATTGTCAGATTACAAAATGGAAATTATGTTTGAGGAAGGACACTCTTCTCTATCTTCTTTCATGCTTAAAGAGAAGTTTTTTCTTTGCCATCTGAAAAAGGGAAGGGAGCCCCTTTTCTGTGTTTAAATTGGAATGGGTTTTATCTCTCTGTTTCTGAGTCCCACGTGGTATTATCCACAAGATAAGAAACTGGAAAGGCCATGCTTCCCAATAATGAGCAATCTGGCAAGAACCTGAAAACTTAACAGCTTTAAAGGTCGCATGCCAGAGGGCTCTTCATCTCCATATTCCTTCCCAGCAACCTTGATTTACAAATCTACAATTTAAGTTCAAAGTAAGGCAACAAGCTCGAGTTCCATGGACTATATCAGTTCTGTCCACTAGCATTCAAAGCCAGATCATGAAAAAATCAAAACCTAACAGGGCATAAAGGGAGAAAGTGAAAACAGGAAGGAAAGAAGAGAAAGAAGAATAGAAAGAGGGGGATAAAACACAAAACTAAAAGCATCATGTTACAGAACAGATATGCTCCATGAAACTGATGACTATTTGAACTTGGTCTCTATCAGTCTTCAAGACACAGAGGTAGAGAAAGAAATCAGCCATAAAACAAAGATGAGTGTTTTATATATCATTTGAACCTTGTGTTTTACGAAACGTGCTTTTGGGGTGCTCAGCTAGCATTTAATTAAGACACACCATATTTAAAAAGCAATAAAAATAAAATTAAGAAAACAAGAGAAAGGGGCCCATGCTGTATAGGCCATGAAGCTCATCGGCTTTATCGTGAAAGTTTATTGTTTTTAATCCTAGTACAATCAGCTACCAGTTACATACAGTAAAAAACAGAAACAGCCACAAAGCAATGATGTTCAAGATAGTCTGTGACACGGTACAGTGGAGGAAATACCCTCTGTTGGAATCCTCCAGCGGACCCCCACCTGGCTTTAGCAGTTACGCTATCACTCCCTCCCCAAAATAGTTAAAAAGAAAAATTAACATCTTGCTTGGGTACAGCAAGATTCTAATACCTCTTGGGGGCACTGGAGAACTTTAAAAAACTAAAGCAGTAGAAACAAAACAAAAATGGAAACGTGGAAGTAAGGTGACACATAAAGAAGCTCCATGAGGCCTTGGCTTCAATCACCTCAAAGCGAACCACCTGGAAAGAAAAGAAAAGGCTGTCATGCCAGGAAAGAAGAGGCAAAAAGCCCAGCAGACCCTACACAGCACTCTTTCCCACATCCACAGAATTCAAGCTTTTCTCAAGTCCTTTATTTTTGTAAGTGAGTCAGGATGCAGAAAATTGCTTTCTTTTCTAATAGCCTACATTGTAAATGTTAGCAATTAGCATATACTTACACTCTTGGAACTAGAAAACAATATGGAACTTTTAGCAAACCATGTTGTCTTCTTTACCTCAAGCCCTTTGAAGCAACCACACAGTAGGCTATTTACATGACTGTGTACCCTTACCTTAGAGGAATAATGACTCCGTTCAAAAACTAAGTCTCATATATATTTGGTTCGATTGAGGGCTTTTTCAGCCAGGTGACCACTTTCATCTGTGATCTTCTCCCAATC
This sequence comes from Tarsius wallacei, assembly GCA_963574415.1. Lineage (NCBI taxonomy): Eukaryota > Metazoa > Chordata > Mammalia > Primates > Tarsiidae > Tarsius > Tarsius wallacei. Next base: position 26,788 of record CAUYQG010301301.1, on the reverse strand, counting down.
AGTCTGTCCGACCACAAAACCTATGGCCCTTTTCCTATCTGCATCCTTCTTTTCTTCCAGGTCTGCCCATCTGACCTAAAAAGAACATACCATTAGGCTGAGCTTTAGGAAAAATAAATATGCAAAGAGCCCCCCCTTCCTCTCTGGATAATCTAAGTGTTAGGATAATTCATCTGAAACCACAAGTTTAAAAATTAACCCGGAAGAATTAAAGAAAACCAGATATTTTGAGTCACAGAGGGAAAGCTCTCTAGTCAATCACCAAGTCCAAATAATTCCAGCTCCTGAAGAGTTTGGCTCTCAGCTCAGTCCTGTCCTCTCCCTCTCCTCTGTCACTCCCTTTTTAATTCTCTAAGCTTTGTTTTTTATCTGAAGCAAAGCACTAATCTCTACCTACTCTTCCTGTCTCTACTCATCCACTCCAATGCATGCTGCCAGGGTGATCTTTCTAAAACACACATAGGCTGTGATTCTTATTTGTTTTATTTTAGTTTTATTTTATTTTATTATTTTATTTTAAATTTTTTTGAGTTGGAGTCTCACTCTGTCGCCCAGACTGGAGTGCAGTGGCCGCTCCCGGCCACCGCAGCTGCGACCTGCTGGGCTCCAGCGATCCTTCCGCCTCAGCCTTCCAAGTAGCTGGAACTACAGGCGCGCGCTACCACGCCCGGCTAATTTTTGATTTATTGTAGAGATGAGGTTTCGCCTGCCCAGGCGGGTCTCGAACCCACAGGCTCAGGCAATCCACTCACCTCAGCCTCCCAAGGCACGGGATTACAGGCTGAGTCACCAAGCCCGGCTGATTCTTATTTATTTTAAATCCTTCCTCTACCTACCAGATAACATCCAAGTACTCTTGATCTGGCCCTGTCTGCTCCCTGCAACATCTCTGGCCAGCAGCTATGGCATTTTATACCAACAGTACACACTTCCTTCTAGCTCTCAGAGCACAGAGGACTACTTCCTGCTTCTGTAACTTCACATGTATGTACTAGTCTCTCTTCTGAAAATGTCTTTTCCCTAACCTTATCCACCTGGCATGAGTCTAGTCATCCTTTCTTGCTTTATCCCTCTTTTCCTTTGCCAAATAATTAATCATTGCTTTGCCAGAGTTACTTCTGAATTTTGATATGTCTATTTTTGAACTTCCACACTGTAACTATCAATTTATAGATGTGTCTTTTCTAGCAGACTATAAACACACTAGATCAAGGGCTGAGTTTTATTTATCTCTACACAATAAATATTTCTTGAAATTTAATCTCAGAGAAGACAACAGTGAGCTGGTTTATTATTTTCATTCGGGAGATTAAAGAGACCAACAGATTGACTCAACTGATATAATTCATGGTAAGAATACAACTACAAATACATGGATCAGGAATATTTACTACTGGCACCTTAATTTTAAAAAAATTCTTACATATATTAATAACTTAAAAAAATATATGCAGGCTGGGCTCGGTGGCTCAGCTTGTGATCCCAGCACTTTGGGAGGCCGAGGCGAGTGGAATGTCTGAGCTCACGGGTTCAAGACCAGTCCAGGCAACTTGGCAAGACTTTGTCTCTACAATAAATAAAAAATTAGCTGGGCGTGGTAGTGCACGCCTATAGTTCCTGCTACTTAGAAGGCTGAGGCGGAAGGATCGCCTGAGCCCAGTAGGTCAAGGCTGCGGTGGCTGGGAGTGTGCCACTGCACTCCAGCCTGGGCGACAGAGTAAGACTCCAAATAAAAAAATAATTTTTTTAATATTTAAAAAAATAAAAAAAAATATGCAGATATATCACATTCTGCAAAAGTTCAAATAGAGAAACTATGGAACTGTTGCTTACAGTGCATAGTGCTAAAGTCTATCAAGAATGTATGTTAAATATGGATTGTGATTTATTACCTGTGCAAAGAGAAGGAAGTGGAGCATAGAAACTCCATGGTCTTTACGCTGGACCTGGAAATGCATTATTGCTCTGAGGTATGCTAATTACCTTTGCAAGAATGGTAACGAAATGACTAGGGTTCTCCTGGTAGCAACCACGTGTCCAAGGGAGAATATGCAGTAATAGCAGTGAGAAAAATTGATAACACCTGACTCTTAACAAGATGTTTAGTGCATAAAAACCAATGGCTCAACTTCCTTCAAGCACCCTAAGAAGCCTAATAAATAATGTGAGCTTCATGTACAAAGACCTTTGGGCTTCCTACCCATCAATGCTGATGCATTTATTCTGATTAATTCCTATGTATGTTTTCAGTTCCACTTGGGCCACGGATACACATTTCAGCAAAAGATGACCATATGTTGAAGGGCAGGAAGTAGAGATGTAAAGGCAGACTGTGGTCACTGAACAAAGACAAGTAACCAGCTCACAGCCAGTTTATAACCATGCCCAAGGCATTCTCAGCAGAGTTAAGTCCACTGATCAATCTCGCCCTGCTACTTTTCAATCTGCAGTTTACATTCTGTATTTTTAAAACTCAGATAAAATAAAGGATATAGAATTAGAAAAAGTATGCAGTTATTTTTAAAGCGAAGAGTACATTTTAGCATAAATGCTCAAGATTTTAAAGTTGGAATTAAAATATTTTAGAAACTATTGTTCTGTTAACATTTCTAATAAATACTGATGCTGTATTAAAATTATTTACTTATATGTTGGACTCTCCCACTGGAAGTCAGCTCCTTGAGAGGACTCATTAACAGACCTCATACACAGACATTCAACACTGTAGAATGAATACATGATTATCAAAACACTAAAAGTGGAGGTATCAGAATAATGACTTTCAGCTAGAAATGGCATATTGAATGTCAGTGTCCCTTCTGATTTTCCCAAAGGTATTTTTGAGATTTATAACATTTTCGTTGTTGTTTATGCCTGCAAAAAAAATTGTTATAATACTGAAAAATCTTTACTAACTTTACTAAGGTTTGAGGTACATATATATTTCATCCATTGTCACTAAAAATATTTCTAAAACATACAAATTCAGCAAACAATCAGGAAAAGGGCCACTTTCCATAATTATCAAAGAAATATAAATTAAAGTCCAAGTGAGCTACCATTTTATACCCAATTAAGCAAGTAACAATTTTAAAAATAAACTGTATTTTAGGCTGAGTATGGTGGCTCACACCTGTAACCCTAGCACTTTGGGAGGCCAAGGTGAGAGGATTGCTTGTTGAGGAGTTCAGGAGCTTGGGACCAGCTTAAGCAACATAGTGAGACCTCATCTCTATAAAAAATAAAAAAAATCAGCTGGGCATGGTGGTGTGTGCCTATAGTCCCAGCTATTCAGGAGGCTGAAGCGGAAGGACTGCCTGAGCACAGGAGGTCAAGGCTGTGGCGGTCCTGAACGTGCCACTGCACTCCACCCTGAGTGACAGAATGAGACTCCAACTCAAAAAATAAAATAAAATAAAATAAAATAATTATCTTTAAAGTCTAGCCATTAGGTAGACTTTGGGCCATATTGTAATTTATGTAAAATTACAATATGGCCAATTCTATAGAACCCCCTTTTTGTTATACAGCAAGTCCTAGGAACCCACCTGATATCCGTAAAAAGTGGAATTATAGAAACCAAGAGACCCCAGGAAAGAAGTGAATAATGGTGTACAGTAGTCTGCATTCTTCCTTAGGATCTCCTTTGCTCTGACGTTGACTTTGCTGAGTGGTTCAAGAGCTAAAAACTATCTGAAGTCAAGGTCACGAGGCAGGAAAGGAGAGTTAAAGGGGAGTAACTTTAAAGACCTAGCATGTTCACCACTCAGTTCTCTTTGACCATCCTCAATAAAATGAACTGTGTTGGATTACATACTCCTTACTAAAGAAAATGACAGTTACTGTCTAAAAATAAACTAGAGAAGCCGGGCTCGGTGGCTCAGCCTGTAATCCCGCGCCTTAGGAGGCTGAGGTGAGTGAATTGCCTGAGCCCGCGGGTTCGAGACCCTCCTGGGCAACTTGGTGAGACCTCATCTCTACAATAAGTCAAAAAATCAGCCGGGCGTGGTAGCGCACGCCTGTAGTTCCAGCTACTCGGAAGGTTGAGGCGGAAGGATCGTCAGAGCCCAGCAGGTCGAGGCTGTGGTGGCCAGGAGCGGCCACTGCACTCCAGTCTGGGCGACAGAGTGAGACTCCAACTCAAAAAAAATAAATAAATAAACTAGAGAAAATACTTCTCGTTTCAGACTTTTCAGTTATGAAAACACTATTATCATTCCCAAGGAAGGGTCACTTCTACTTCTGTTAACACCCACCTGAAAACTGGAATAAGAGGTATGGATATATGTAGTTCTTGGTGGGTTGGGTCCCAATGGAAGGCCACTGATGGGATCTCCAATCCCCAACACCTCAAGCTGCATTCTAGCTCCTGAAAAGTGATGCTTTCAGCTCAGTCCTGTCCTCTCTCTCGTCTCCTACTCCTTTTAAATTCACTGACCGCATTTTTTTTTAACCCAAAGTAAAGCACTAATCTCTACCTAGTCTTCCTGTCTCTACTCATACCCTCTACTCCATGCCAAACAACATAGGTAAGGATAGCTACAAGGGCAGGTTTTGGATTGTCTGTGAATTTGAAAGAGCTTTAAACCTGGATTCTTTGAAAGGGTATCCACTGGAATGAAATTTTCCTGGTATTTTTATTCTCTTAGAATAAAATATTCTTTTAGCCGGGCTTGGTGGCTCAGCCTATAACCCCGCACGTTGGGAGGCTGAGGTGAGTGGATTGCCTGAGCCCGCAGGTTTGAGACCCGCCTGGGCAACTTGGAGAGACCTCATCTCTACAATAAAATAAAAAATTAGCCGGGTGTGGTAGTGCGTGCCTATAGTTCCAGCTACTTGGAAGGCTGAGGCAGAAGGATCGCCGGAGCCCAGCAGGTCGAGGCTGCGATGGCCGGGAGCGGCCACTGCACTCCAGTGTGGGCGACAGAGTGAGACTTCAACTCAAAAAAATATATATATATATTCTTTTAACATTCAGGCACTGAGAAAATTCATTAAAACTACAAAGATATGCATTAAATGATACATAACCTAATTCCTAACTAAATAAATAAATAATGACATACTTTTTTTTTTTTAAACCTATCAGATTGTGAAAAGTTTAAAAATTTGATAACAGGCTGCGTGCAGTAGTTCATGCCTGTAATCTTAGCACTTTGGGAGGCTGAGGCAGGAGGATCACTTGAGCCCAGGAGTTCAAGACCAGCCTAGGCGTGAAACCTCACCTCTACAAAAAAATTAAAAAATTAGCCAAGCGTGGTGGCATGCGCCCATAGTCCCAGCTACTCAGAAGGTTGAGGTGGAAGGATCACTTGAGCCTAGGAGGTCGAGGCTGCAGTGAGCTATGATCCTATCACTGCATTCCAGCCTGGATGACAGAGTGAGACTCTGACTCAAAAAAAAAAAAGTTTGATTACAGCACTGTTGGTATAAGTGTGGAAAAATGGGTATTCACTCACAAGTAGGTATGTAAACATGTATAGCCTTTTTTAAAAACAATTTTACAGTATCTGTCAGAATGATACACCATACGGTATGACCTTGAAGCTTTAGTGCTAAAAATTCACTCCAGGGATATATTTGCAAAAAAATGCCAAGACATATACATCATGACTTTCACTGCAGTATTTGCATTAGCAATAATGGAAAATGCATAAGCACCCATCAATAAGGGACTAGGTAAATAACTGATTGTACAGCCAAACAACAGCACACTAGTAGCCCTCTAAAAAGAATAGTGGCACTGTATATACTTATGTAGAGAAGTCAAGATGGATTCACTGAAAAAAGCTTGTGCAGAAGAGTATGTATATCATTACTTTGCTTTGCTATTTGTTTTACAGGATTTATACATCTATCACTTTTATTGTATTCTACACCTATATGGAAGACCCATCCAATGACTTGGCTTCATATCTCTGCTTCCCTTCTAGCAAAACTTCAAAGTTGTCCACACTCACTGTTCTGTACTTCTTTGTTTCCTATTCATTCTTCAATCTGCTCCAAAATGTCTTCTGTCATTATCTCTCTAAGAAACTACAATCAGCCGGGCTCGGTGGCTCAGCCTGTAATCCCACGCTTTGGGATGCTGAGGTGAATGGATTGCCTGAGCCTGTGGGTTCGAGACCCGCCTGGGCAACTTGGCGAGACCTCATGTCTACAATAAATCAAAAATTAGCTGGGCGTGGTAGTGTGCGCCTGTAGTTCCAGCTACTTGGAAGGCTGAGACGGAGGGATCATCGGAGCCCAGCAGGTCGAGGCCGCACTCCAGTCTGGGTGACAGAGTGAGACTCCAACTCAAAAAAAAAACAAGAAACGACAATCATCAGTTACCTCCATGTTGCCAAATCCACTGGCCAATTCTCAGTTCCCAACTTACTTGTCTTCTCTGGATCATTTTAAAATTGACTAAGTTTTTGGCCAGGCACAGTGGCTCACGCCTATAATCCCAGCACTTTGGGAGGCAGAGGCAAGAGCCCAGCAGTTTGAGACCTGCCTAGGCAAGTTGGCAAGACTTCGTCTTTACAGTAAATAAAAAAATTAGCTGGGCATGGTGGCATGTGCCTGTAGTTCCTGCTATTTGGAAGGCTGAGGCAGAATGATTGTCTGAGCCCAGCAAGTCGAGGCTGCAATAATCATGTGCGTGCCACTGTACTCTAGCCTGGGCAAGAGTGAGACTCCAACTCAAAAAATAAATAAATAAAATAAAAATGACTAAGTTCTTATTTTTGAAATGCTTCTATTTTAACTTCTAAATCATTCAGTCTCATAGTTTTATGTATCATTTTCTCAAATTTTTTATTTCAGTCTGATGTCTCTCAGGTTTTCACACTAGTAAAAGTTTCTAGACAGAGTTTCAAGGAATCACTCTTGACTCCATCCATCCTTGAAACTTCCATACCTCATCCATTAAGAAATTCCACAGATTCTCTTCAACACCTTATTCTGTACCTGGTCCTTTTGCCCCATGACAAAATGGCACAAGTGGCCAGCCACTCACAATTTCCTTAAGGTTGACGACACACTAGCCATGAGAGGTTCTATTCTCCACTTTTTAAGTTATGTCCTTGTCTTAACATGTGTCAGGTCTGATTCTTTTTTTGGATGTGTAACAAGATATGGTATAACTAAATCACTCTAAAAAATAGCATTCGTGGGACTATCTGCCTGTAACTTTCTAAAACCAGATGCCTAAGTGGGCCCTCTATTTGTTGACAGTTGTTCACAGTCTCTTACCCTCTTCTTCCCAGGCTCAGAAGCACGAGTGTCATAATCATCGGGGAGCTGAAGATAATCCTCCATTCTGCTGGCAATCGCCTCCCAGTCACGTTTCCTTTTAGTACCAGTCCTCAAGCCATCCAACTTGTCTGAGAGACAAACACAGAGCCGTAGCATTAAGGAAGGATGTGAGTTTGCACATAACACACAAACAAGGGAAAGAAGGCTGGAACACTTTCAGAGGGCACATCCACACTTCTGAGTGCAGCTGCACTTGCAGATCCAAGCTCTCTTCTTGGCTGAGATAATATCAAGTTCTTTACATTGCTTGTGTTGGTAATCATACTGGCAGCCATTACGTTACGATGTTGGTTTAAGAAACAAATATGGGCAAGGCAAGAAAAGGCACTTGGTTCTTGGCCTTCTTGTCCTCCCACCCAAATGCAAAGCTGGGTTTTTTTCTAGACAGTGTCTTCCATTCTTTTTTTTTTTTTTCCTTTAACACAATATTAACACCACCCATTTGATGTGCAACCATGTGTGATACTGGGTCATATGAAAAGCACGAAGTAATACCAAGAACTTAATGAGCCAAGCTAATGTTTAGGAAGGTTTTAGATGAACAGTTTGTCAGGATTTTGGTGCTGGGAGAGCATTCGCCATGAGTTAATGTTTATGAATAAGCTGACTGTATGAGATCACCACTTATGAAGTGCTGTTAACCATTCAGCAAAGTGACCAGATCTGATCATTCTTTCTGAATCCCTAATCTGAGAGGATGAGGCTTCCCAAGGGCTCAAAATCTATAATCCGTTAAATGAATAAGAACTGAGGATTCAGGATTATGATATGAGTTTAGGTGTCTCAAAGAAGAACACACAATGAAAATGTGTTGAGTCTTTTTTTATTGATTGTTAATACTGATTTTGAATACTACATGTAGAGTACTGTGAGTTATATACATTTTTAGTTGCACTGAAATACTAAACTTTGAATCATCTAAAGTTATATAAACATACTATTATTAAGGAGGCCAATAAAGAAAAGCCTAAAAACTTCAGAAATACACAATAACCACACTTCATTGAAATCCATAAAGGGTGCAGAGTGTATATAACAAAAATCTTTTAGACACTGAGCTGGAGAGAATTTGATATGAAAAGTGCAATGAAATCAGTGGCAGGAAGGAAGGTGAATATGCTTCAAATAGTAAAGTTTCACACACAACTAACTGTAGATACTTTAAAAGTCAATAACTTTGCATACTTGGCAAAGCTTTTCATTCCTAAACTTCTTCCCCATAAAAGCAATTATCACTGAAAAATTGGTAAGGCAAACTACAAAACTTTACAAAACTCACAAAAATTTTATCATCTCAGTTTGGTACTATTTTAACAGGGATGAGTTCACCAGACCCAGTCTTCTCACTGCTGTAAATCACCTGCTGTACTAAACGGCTCTATCTATGTGTATATAACAGGCCATATTATACATGATCTTAAAGTGACCATTTGACTGCACAGGGACACAGTTATGGTATTAGAAAACCAGTCGGGCTCGGTAGCTCAGCCTGTAATCCTGTGCTTTGGGAGGCTGAGGTGAGTGGACTGCTTGAGCCCATGGGTTTGAGACCCGCCTGGGCAACTTGGTGAGATCTCATCTCTACAATAAAAAAAAAAAAAAAAAAAAAAAAATTATCCGGGCGTTGTAGCACACGCCTGTAGTTTCAGCTACTTGGAAGGCTGAGGTGGAAGGATCGCCGGAGCCCAGCAGGTCGAGGCTGCAGTGGCCGGGAGCGGCCACTGTAGTCCAGTCTGGGCAACAGAGTGAGACTCCAACTCAAAAAAAAAAAAAAAAAAAACCAAAGAAATCCCACAAGCAATAAAACTGTTCTCAGTTTAACAGTATACAGTCTTACCAGAAGAGCAGGAAGCTCCAACACACTTATTAAAAGAAACCCAAAGGATTTCCAAACTTAGTATGATCAACTTTGACATTAATATGATTCAAAGGAAGATTTCCATATTTTAATCCTAAGAATAGAGCGTGGCCAGGCAGCAATACAGACAGGCAATATGAAAACTGCAAGAGCTTTTTCTCATATACTTAGTATATAAGACAGGAGTTACAGACCAGGAGTTGCAACATGGAACTTCAGAAAGGCATATATTTCTAGCCTGAGCAATCTTGTTTGAAATGTTTAATTTGAAATTTTATTGTGCAAACATGTTTAAAGTTTCCTTCTTGGACTGAAGAAAGGCTCACACCTCTTCCGCATGGCATACTGGAAACCAAACACACAGATGGATGGCATAAGGTGAGGGGAGAGTAATCTGGGGTGTTAATTACAGAAGAAAGACTGGTGTCCAATACATTCACACGAATGATTTTCAGAGGTTTCAAAAATGAAGTTTTAAGATGAAGATGAAGTTTTAAATCCAACTTGGCAGATCACAGAATTTTACCACATCTTCAAAACACTATATATTATTACAGCACAAAGGAAAAATTCTTTAGATACATCTATATATTTTCTAAGTGTTAAATGGTATTTCTGAAAATCTGTTCAAGGTGAACATACAAGGGTTATGCGTCAGTACAAATAATAATTACATTCTAACTGTGAAGAGTCTGACATGTAGAAGACCAATACACAGCTTATAAGAAGAGACAAATGACACTGAGATGAAAAAAGCAACAGTACTTTATATGGAGAAACCCGAGTTAGGATGGTAATAGGCTGAAATATTCTAGTTCTCACAGTCTGAGAAATTAAAATCACGTCACTGGAATTTAAGCAGCCGAATCCAAATATCTGACGTGGCAAGTAACATCCACCCTTGCATCAGGTGCCTGTGTCCCAGCTGGGAAGGAGCCAGTCAGGTGGCACTGAAGGTGGGCCACAGGCAGTTTTCAACCACTCCATGACACCCAAGACAGATGTAGCTCAGGCCTGCTCTGAACTGTTCTAAAATGATGCCTCTTCCAATTCAATATTCAGACAACAGGCTCAACTATATATTCTACTTAATGAGCATAGATAAAGAATCTGCAACGAAAACTAACCAGCTGATTGACAGATTATAGGTAAGTACTTTTCTCACTGGCAGACTCATTTGTAAATCAAAACTCCTCAGTTTCAGATTCAACTCTTCTTCTGTCTCAATGTGTTGCACTACTAAAGCTCAATGTTTCCACCCAGCATAATCATTTTCCAAGAGTAGTTTCAGAATGTTGGTTAAGTATACTCAGAAAAATTGTACCTGGTAACCAAATATATTAAATTTGTTATTATAAGGAAGACAACATAAATAGGCGAATTCTCAAAGACACAAGATCCCATGTTTTAGAGGAGATCTTCTTCTCAGTTGGTTCAGTAGACCAACCTCAAAGAAGCAAGCACTTTCAAGAATGCTCACACTCAGTGAGTTTTCCTCCATAGCTGAATTAGCTCTCAAGATAACACAGTGGTGCAAGATACAAGTCTTTATACACAACATAATTGTCACCCTTATTAAACAAAAATCCAACTGCAGACATGTTAAAATTAATTTTCTAGATTCATTCCAGATATTCAGTGCTTTTAATTAAAATGATTTAAGAAATCCATTTCTGGAATTCATTGTATAACATTCTGTCTTTAATATTAACTGAGTTTGTATAAAATGTATTTTTTTAAAAGCAAATGGTAGATGGGCCAGAATTCTTTCCAGAAATTCCAAGAGTAATATCGTATTAACTGAATAATCAATGACAACTAACTTTTATTTTCCTTTCTCTTCAGAAACTAGAAAGTTGAAGATGGACTGGCTCAAGTTTAAAAAAACTTTACTCTAGATAATGTATTACATAATACCTCTGAGGATTACATGCTTACCTAAAATACTGAACACTTTTACAACCCCCTTAGCTGTCTTTAACTATGATCTCTCTTTGTCCCAAAAGATAATATTTAGAGAACAAGAAAAAAGAAATGATCTTCGTGTTTTACAGGTTATTTGAAATGTATAGAACTTCAATAATCTAATGTCAAAATGAGCAGAACTAAAGCATTTATTTAAAAAAGTAATTTGTGATTATTCTTCTATATATTTAATTGCATTTAAACACTTAGGTGCTCTAAAGGTCTAGGGAAGAAGACAGTTGGTTATTATTAAGATTTCTCACCAAGAGAAGACTAGTAATAGATCAGTAATTACACGTGATTTTTACATGTCTTACAATAGAGAAAATTTTTAGACTTGACAACAAAGCGCCTATCCCAATAATATAATACTACAAGTTATGGAATTATCTTTTAACATAGGACCCGGCCAATATCAACTGCTAACACAAGGAGTTGGGCAAAATGAAAGGCACAACCTATACAATTGTGTATAAAATGCACTCCTCTGATGTCAGAAACACAATGTGTCCCAAGCAGTGAAATAGCTAAATGACTCAATCTTGTTTTATGAATTTAAGATATTTAGATGGTTACTTCAGTTTTAGAGTAACAGCATGATACCAGGAAGAGAAACACAGAGACTGACAGTCACACTTCATAAGTCAGTAAGGCCGATCTGAAGAAGTTCTTTAGCACATTTTCTTAGATTTTGACTAAAATACCTTAATCAACATATTAAATGGTTCTTTGTAAGCAAAGTTACAAAAAATTGAAAAAACATTTTGCAGTTATCTCCATAAAATACTGGTGGGAAGATATGTATGATTTTTTTGCTTGACAGATGACCTCACATTACACAACTCCAAATTTTGATTTAGACCATTATTATAACTGGTTTACCTTGAAATCTGGCATTAAAGACAACTTGAAGGATAATGTAAATGGAATCTTATAAAGCAAACTCCTCAAAAACCTGAATTATATATCTACTTTCTTCTACCCAGAGACTAATTTATTATTATACAAGAAAAACTACTGCCTTTTAATTAATTTTAAACTTTAATATTTATTATATTACTATTATTATACCAAGTATTCATAAGCAGGTTCAATTATGCACTGCAGTTAAATACTCTTTTAAAAAGGAATATTATCAGCACCAATATTTCTGATGAATATAAAAGAAAGGATTTTGTGACAGTATTTTGTTACTAAATTTATAAAGTATTTGTTTACTCTAAAAACTTTAAACGCTATTAAAGGTAGTTCTTTTAAAACACTCTACTTTTCACTCTGTCACAAGATATAACTAGTTAAACCAAAAGCAACAAAACAGACTGGAGGAGGGAAGGTAAGCCAGAAATCTTTGTTTAAACAGAAGTTTTGGGAAATTCACCCTTCTTACAGCAGAAAGATCTATGATCATTACCATCAGGTATCACATATAAAAACAGGAAAAAGGAAATACCCACCTAGCTTTGCCTCAGATGTGTCCATCTCCCATTTGCTTTTCGGAATGTAACCCTAAATCGTACACAGAGAGAAGCTCGAAGGGTTAGAAAGAGACACATACATGCATATCACTTTTGAACTGGAAAAGCATTAAAACTGGGAATGGATTCAGTTTCCCACTCACTAGCTGTAAACACATCCTTAGGGAAAACATATCCTCATTATCTTTGAAGAAACTAGATGACCAAATTCACCAAACTTCACTGTCCAGATTTCAGAGTAGTCACTTCAGAATAGCATCATGAAGGCGCTTTGAGGCAGCTACAGTTGAGGACTTACAACTGTAGTCCGAACAACAGCTGTATAGCAAATATAGTAAGAAGGTACAGGTAGCTACTGTGCTAATATAATACTATTCAGCATGTCAGAGAATTTGTAATACTAGCTAGGTTGCTCTCTAAAGACAACTATTATTCTCAAGTGATAGTAGCCATGAGGTCCAAAAGTGTTCTTCAAGACAGTTACTTTTAATTCCAGTGTAATTTTAAGTACTCAAAAGAAAGGAGAAGAATTGGTATCACTGAACCCAATTACCCAATTATGAAGTTTAATCTCATTTTTAAATGACTCAATTATTTTACTAGTTAGATCATACAGAGGCTAGTTTTACTTAATCAATTTCAAAGCATTTCTCTTTCATCAGTTGGAAACTAGATTATTATTTCTGATCTTTAAAAATTATGTTTTCCTACTACATAAAAAAAAAAAAAACCCAGAAATTTCCACTAGTGACTTACATCTTATATTTCATAAATGTTTCACAAAATAACTGGGTGGTTTATTTCAAACAAATCTCAAAGTATTTTCAAATTTCCAAATGTGCCTATTTACGCTATGCAGGAATCCTTCCCAAGTATTCACCTGGCAAGTACATGCTTTCTCCATGTGATTTATCATGACTCCCCTTTTCCTTCATTTAGACTTTGTTTTCTTTTAGGCCCTAACATACAGAAATTTTAATATCAGATCTAGTAAGTTAGATTCATCAAAGGTGTCAGCATCTTCTTTTATGAATGAATACATCTCTCTCTTAGGAGTGCTCAAATTCATAGAACAGACTGACACACAGGTAAGTTGGAAAGCATTTTGAAGATTTCATGACAATAGCTTCTGTGTAAGAGTTTAATCACTACTTAATCACTACACCAGGGTTTTACACATTTCTAGTCTTTAAGCCCAAACTAATAATTCAATTTCAAATTACAAGGTAATATTTCAGGTAATAAATTTTATCATCTTTTTCAAATACATTTTTAGAACAAACGAAGACAAAGCTATGCTGATGTAATGGTACTATAAGTTAAGTACTGAGAAAACCTGTACAAATTATCTCAAAAATCATCTGAAAACCTTAAGCATCACTGGAAAAACATAATTATAAACTCTGAATCTTATCTACTAGATTCACTGAAGCACTAAAGAAGGCAAACTATCATACCAATGAACCCCCCCAAAAGGACTGTCTTAATCAAGAAAAGTTTGAATTTTGCCCAGCTGTATTAATCAGTACAAAGTGGAAAATGCAAAGTTTACTGCGAATTCTGTTAAAATAGTCTGAATAATATAAAACTTGCTCTTAACCCTTTAATTAATATTCTCCAAGAATCTTTTACTCTTGGAATAGACTCCAATAGTAGAAGATCTGGATTCTCCAAGCATCTTTTACTCTTGGAACAGACTCCAATGGTAAAAGATCTGGATTCTGCATCTTTAAATGGGTTAAGAGAAGTTTTATAACATAAAGTTAAGCATACAAGTATATTAATTTCCCCTTGCTGCTACCATCTTGTGAGCCCTTCAAATTATGTCATCCTCCCACTGCTTGAAATGGTGGGCCACTTGGAAAGAGATAGTCCAACAGGGTAGAATTCTAAGGCTTCCTTGCCTTAGATGTTTCTGATGTAAAAATATAGTATTACAGTGTGTATCACTTTAAAAAACACATTCAGTTAAAATTCCAAGTTTTGACCTACACCTAGACAAGTCAGATGTTATAAACCATATCCTCAACTGAAACCTCCACAAAAGACAGAATTTCAGAAAGCTAAAACATTACAGACTTCTTACATGATCACTTTCTAGTACACACGCTGCAAATAGCTAAAGAGGTCATTAGACATATTCCAGAACAGCGTGGACCTTTAAGTTAATTCCTTGCCTACATTTTAGATTATATATGTCAAAACACAGTTCAATTAGAAAAAGACTTTGTTAAAAAAAACAAAACAAAACATACTGAGACTCAAATGCCATTAACTTTAAAACTCATTTTTTAATCCACATTTGAAACCTAGGAAATGTAGAGGTTGACACCATCTTTATATAAACACAGTTTCTACCAAGAATTCTCTAAATCACACATGGGCTTGATGGGACCATTCTTTGGAGACTCTGTATTGTTTAGGATGTAGAAACAGGGTTCTTACTTTGTACATTTTCAGAACAATATGAGAAGTAACTTTAGCAAAGGCTTACGTATTAAATAAACCAAGTAATATTCTGGATCTAAACAGCAACACTATTCCAAGGCATTGCTAATCTCTGTACCTCATCAGCAAACACTGAAATGTCAACATAACTGTATAGGTCGCATATTCTCAAATGACAGGGTAAGGCAAACATCTCTACAGAGGTGTGATCAAAAGCATTTACATTAGGTACACAGGAACTTTCAACTCACACTATGTAAGCCTCTAATCAGCCTAAGCAAAACCCATTGCCTGCAGTCATTAATTTGTCCCATCACTTAGTATAAAATACAGAACAAATCCAGCAGCTAGTGGCAACCCTTTGCCTCCTCATTCAATAAGTTCTGCCTCAGTAGACAGAAACTCAATTTTGAGATCTTGTAGCAAAGGAGAGACAATTATGCATATGTTGGGTAGGCTGCACCACATATCTGCTGGAATCTAAGAATGCACTTTCATAGGTAATTGATTTTCTTAAGCACACTCCCCTTAAAACACCCACAAATAGATGAGTGACTACAAGGGTAAGTTTTTTAGCACTCTATTAAAATTTTAACAACATAGTAGAGCATTCTTTTGGTCTGGGGAAATACAAAGAGAATGTTAGTTTATCTTCAAAAGTCTCGAAGATGATTAAGGAAACTTTTATCATTAAAACGTATGCCAACAGTAGTAGTTTGACCACAGATTTGAATTTAAACCCTCCTTAAGAATTTTAATAAAGAGACACTGTTCAAAGTGGTTGGTCTGTCTCCTACCAGTTCGCTTTCCTCTTCCTCTGCATCTTTCTTTTCTTCTTTCTGTTCTTCAATATTTGCATCAAAATCTTCCATCTCTACCTACACCATGCCAATAAAAAAATAAAAAAGATTGAGTTAACATTTAGAAAAATGTTGGCTCCCTCACTGAGGTATGGAAGGAGCACAACTGCCCAGAGCAAGCTAGCACAGTCTCATTGCTACATACCAAGTAATTTTAACATTCCAAATTTTGAAAGAGGATGGATAAAAGACAATAATACTCTTGCTTTTAATTTTCCTGGAATAGTCATCTTTATAATTCTCTATAAAATGAATAAGTATAATGAGCCATCCTAAATAGATGGTTACCTGTTTTAAATACCTATGGATTATTACAATTTCTTTTTTTTTTTTTTGAGTTGGAGTCTCATTCTGTTGCCAGACTGGAGTGCAGTGGCCGCTCCCGGCCACCACAGCCTCGACATGCTGGGCTCCAGTGATCCTTTCGCCTCAGCCTTCCAAGTAGCTGGAACTACAGGCGCGCGCTACCACACCCAGTTAATTTTTTTTATTTATTGTAGAGATGAGGTCTCACCAAGTTGCCCAGGCGGGTCTCGAACCCGCGGACTCAGGCAATTCACTCACCTCAGCCTCCCAAGGCGCGGGATTACAGGCTGAGCCACCGAGCCCGGCTTACAATTTATTTTTAAAAACTTTAGCAAGTATTTTTTCCAGTCAGGTAAAACATGTATATGATTCATATTTCAAATTATAAGAAGGCATAGTGAAAAGCAGGATGATAGTAGCTTGGCCTAGAATGGTAGCAATAGAAATGAGAGGAGATGAATTGGAGAAGTTTTATAAGGTAAAATTGAGAAAACTTGTAGCTGACTATATGGGTAGAAAGATGAGACTGGACAATTGTATTAGGGAGAGGAAAGAATCAGGGAAAACTTTCAGATTACTGGTTTCAATAATCAAGTGACTGCTGGTTCCAATTACTAAAACAGAAAATACTAGATGAGAAACAGGTTTGGATGAACTACATATTGGATAGGTTGAATTTGAAGTTTACTAAGATAATACCTGCTTTTTTGGTAGAGAATCTGGAAAATAGTAAAAGAAGAATCATAAAAATCACCTATAATAACTGTACTCAGAAATGTTACTGTTAATAGTATAGGGTCCTAAGGGGCCTCTTTTAAGGACTGTGTAGCAAGAGAACCCAACAAAGGAGACTGAAAAGGAATAGCCAGAGAGACCAAATGAAAACCAAAAGAACATGGACTTTATAGGCAAGGGGAAAATATGTTTTAAATTAAGAAGGCAGGAATGATCAACTATGTTACATATGGCTGCAAAATTAAGCAACATGAGAAGAGAGACATATCCACTGTTGTAATAATCATTTGTGAAAGACACAAGACAATGATAGGAGCAGAAGCCAGAAAGAAATGGGCTGAGGAATAGCATGGGAGTTAAAATCACATAACAACACTATGACATTGGGTATGTATTAACTCTCACTCACTGGAAGAGACCAAACAAAACAGGATACAACTGATTAAAATAGAAAATCTCTCCTGTTTCAAGATGAATATTCTCTTCCACCTAATTAATAAGTGACTCAGGCAAGAATTACCAATAAGTGAAAATTGGTTGGTGAACATAATATTAACACACTGAAAGTATCTCCCTATAGAGTGCTTACTACAAAAAGAAAAAGGTAGCAAGATTTAATAGATACCACTTTAACCAAGAGATCAATGCTTAAATCACCAATGAGACAAACTGACATCATATAACTCATAATGTGATATACTGAGAGAAAACAGTATCACTTAGGTAGTGTTCCTCCTGATGTTAAACTTAAACCTTAAACATGTGGAAATAATGGACAAGCCCAAATTCTACAAAACAACTGGCCTATACTCTTCAAAAATTATTTGTTTTTCATGACAATGACAAGGCTGAGACACTTTTTTATATTAAAAGACTGAAACCTGGACTTTTAAAAATTGCTATGAAACACATTATAGGGGCAACTGATGAAACGTGAATTAAAACTATATATGATATAATTCAGAAACTTAATTCAGAAAATTTCTATTACTTAATATAGTATTTTATCAATGTTAAATTTCCTGAATTTGGTAATTAACTAGTTTTGTAAAAAGTATGTCCTTGGCCAGGCGCGTGGCTCATGCTTATTATCCCAGTACTTTGGGAGGCCAAGGTGAGAGGACTGCCTGAGCTCATGGATTCAAGACCAGCCTGGGAAACTTGGTCAACCCACATTTCTACAATAAGTCAAAAAGTTAGCCAGGTGTAGTGATGTGTGCCCGCAGTTCCAGTTACTTGGAAGACTGAAGCGGAAGGATCGCCTGAGCCCAGCAGGCCGAAGAGGCGGTAGCCGTCAGCATGCCACTGAACTCCAGACTGGGCAACAGAGTGAGACTGTAACTCAGAAAACAAAACAAAACAAAACAAAACAACAGTATGTCCTTGTCTTAGGAGATACCTACAGAAATATTTAAGGGTAAAGGATTATGAAGTCTATAACTTCACTCCTAAATGGTTCCAATCATTGTAATGACATTAATATAATACTAATATGTACATATCCATATAGAGAAAAATGTGGCACAAAATTAACTGGTGAATTTCCATTAAAGGTGAATAGGTATTCTTATAAAATTCATGTAACCTTTTTGTAGGTTTAAAATTTTTCCAACATGAAAAAATGATGCCACCTTGCACTGCATCCAAGCCAAAGGACACTCACCTCTTCAATAGCAGCATCTTGCAGCAAAGAACGAATGTCGAGACGCATCATGTGACGAGGTGCAGTTTCCCAGTGATCAGCCATCTAATTGAGAGATTCAGGAGGTCAAGTTATCTCTGGAAACCACTCAAAGACCAAGTGAGCATCCAAGATAAATTTAGTTAGCACTGTGTAGTCTAAGAGGCCAGTTCTAGGAAGAGCAAAACCATCTCTTTCATTTACATACAAATGAAAAGCAACATTTACTAAAGCAGGTAGAAAAGAGACTATGAAAGAAAATGAGATAAATAAGAGATTCCAGATAACAGTGCTGATGCAGACAAAATTAAGTTTAGAGTACAGTCATGCATCAGTGAACAATGGGAATATGTTCTGAGAAATAAATAACTAGGTGATTTCTTTCCTGTGCAAACATCAGAAAGTATACTTACACACACCTAGATAGGTCTGCCTACCACACCACCTAGGCTACAAGCGTGTGCAACATGTTACTCTACTGAATACTATAGGCAATTTTAATACAATGGTATTTGTATATCTAAACATATCTAAACACAAAAAAGGTAGAATAAAAATATAGTGCAAATCTTTTTTTTGTTTGTTTTTGGAGTCTCACTCTGTCGCCCAGGCTGGAGTGCAGTGGCAGCCTCAAACTACTGGGCTCAGGCGATCCTTCCACCTCAGCCTTCCACATAGCTGGAACTACAGGCACGCACCACCATGCCCAGCTAATTTTTTTTTTTTAATTTTAGAGACACAGTCTTGCCAAGTTGCCCAGGTTGATCTCGAACCCCTGGGCTCAGGCAATCCTCTCACCTTGGCCTCCCAAAGTACTGGGATTAAAGGCATGAACCACCATGCCTGGCTTAAAATCTTATGGGACCACCGTTGTATATGCAGTCCCTCATGGAATGAATTTAATTATGCAGCGTGTAACTGAATTCCATTATTCCATGTTTCTGAAAATCACCTTATTTATTTCTTTAAGCTTTCTTCCATGAATATTTCTCTTGCCACAAGTCTGGTTATCTGCACTCATTTCAGCCAAATATACCTAAGCAAGAATAAATAACAATTAGGCAAAGAAATAAAACATCTGCATCACAATACAAAGTTCTTTTAAGTCTATACCTCAAATCCCTTGGTTTTTGCTGCACTCCAAAACTGGTCAAAATGTCTAACTCTGTCATTGATGGCATCCAAAATGATGAAGGGGAAAAACCCATCATCTAGAGTCTTCTTGAAAGTTTTGAACATGCTGGTGCGGTATGTCTCCTCCATCTCGGCTTCATATTCATATTCCATTACCTAAATCCCCCAAAAGAGATCTGGAATTAGCAAAAGCAAAGAATCATCCCAAGACGTTTTCCTTGTTAGCATCTGAAGAGATGACTTTGTATTCCTTCCTTCACACCTGAGTACTAATGTTTTGTGTTCAAAAAAGAGAGGTCTTTGTCTTCAAAAAAGTCACATCTCCCTCTGAACATATTTTTCCTTAAATACTATTAATGAATCAGAATGTGATCTGAGAGGAATACCATACCTTCTTTTTCACTTTCTTTCCAGAATCTGGATCTTTTTCTTCCTTTTCTACTTCAGTGATGAAGTAATCATCCAGGCTTAGAACTCTGGGTGCAGGTCCTCCAAATTCTACTTCCTTATCCTAAGAATCATATAGTCAAGACGGTTAAAAAGAATATAGTGAAATTAATGAATGTTCACATCAAAGTTCCCTCTTGTGGCTAAATAATATACAGTCTTCTTATGGCTTCAAATAAAGCAGAGGCAAAAATGTTTGTCTCAGTAGATAAAAATGTATATGACATCTACTACACAGGCCAACTCTAATGTATCGAACGTAAGATACCTCTATCAATAGCACACTGCTTGCTAAGCAGGCAAGTGGCTAACACAAGCAACTGATTTTTCGACTTTCCCATACTTACTCGAATAAGTTTTGCAACATGTGTCTTTCCACTGCCAGGCAATCCTCTCATTATAACAACAATCTGAAACACAATGAACAATGACAACAAAAAAAATCACTCAGAAAAGATTTTTTTGCAATGAGAGTTAGTTAACAATGAGCTATCATTTTCCAGGATAGACTATATAATCAGCTATGAAACAAATCTTAATAAATTTGAAAGGACAGAAATAATACAAAGTATGTTATCTGACCACAATGGAATAAAATTAGAAATTAATAATTAACAATATTTGGGAAGTTCACAAATATGTGGAAATCAAGCAACATACTCCTAAATAGCCAATAAGTCAAGGATGAAATTTAAAAAAAAGATATCAGAAAATACTCTGAGATGAATGAAAATGAAGATACAACATACCAACGTTTATAAGATACACTAAAGCAGTGCTTAAAAGGAAAATGATAGCTATAAATGCCTATAGTAGAAAGGAAGAAAGATCTCAAATCAATAACCTAGCCTTCTACCTTAAGACAATGGAAAAAGAAGAGCAAACTAAACCTGAAGAAAAAGAGGGAAGAAACAATCAAGACTAGAGCAGAAGTTAATAGAGAATACAAAAACAATAGAGAAAAATCAAAGCTGGTTTCTTTGAAAAAGTCAACAAAATTGATGAAATTATTAGCTAGAAGAAAGAGAAGATTCAAATTACTATAATCAGAAATGAAAGCTGGTGTGGTAGCACGTGCCTGTAATCCCAGCTACTCAGGAGGCTGAGATGGGAGGATCGCTTGAGCCCAAGAGTTCAAACCCAGTCTGGGCAAAATAGTGAGGCCTCCGTCTCTACAAAAAAAATTAGCTGGGTGTGGTGGCATGCAGCTGTCTGTAGTCACAACTACTCAAGAGGCTGAGGTGGAAGGATCGTCTAAGCCCAGGAGGCTGAAGTTGTGGTGAGCCATGATCATGCCACTGTACTCCAGCCTGGGTGACAAAGTAAAACTCTGACTCAAAAAAAAAAAGAAGACACAAACAAATGAAAGTAAAGAGATGGTAAAAGATATTAATCATGCAAACACACAACATTAATAAGGGTACCTGATCTCAAACCAGGCAAAGTGGGGATCAAACAGAGGATCAAATTTTACTGTACGATGACCACTTGTATACCTAATCCTGAATTGTACCCCACATCTTTAAAATAAAATTTTTAAAAAATAGAGGCAAAAGACTTTAAAACCATGACCTGTTAGTCTGTACGTGGAATCAAAATATGCTGGACTCTCCAGTACCAGTTTATTCAAATGGAGTCTAATTAATCTGGAATGTACGACAAATTTAAAAGAAAGTATAGCCGGGCTCGGTGGCTCAGCCTGTAATCCCACGCTTTGGGAGGTTGAGGTGAGTGGATTGCCTGAGCCCGCGGGCTCGAGACTCGCCTGAGCAGGTGAGACCTCATCTCTACAATAAAAATAAAAAAATAAAAAATAAATAGCTGGGCGTTGTAGCAGGCGCCTGTAATTCCAGCTACTTGGAAGGCTGAGGTGGAAGGATTGCCGGAGCTCAGCAGGTCGAGGCTGCGGTGGCCGGGAACGGCCACTGCACTCCAGTCTGGGCGACAGAGTGAGACTCCAACTCAAAAAAAAAAGAAAGTATACATTTGGAGGTCACTAGGAAATTAAGCCTATCAAATCTCCTAATTCTCCTTCTTTTTTTGTTCCACCTACCATAAAACCAAATTTACTTTTTCTCTCTTCAAAATGCAATTGAGCTCTTATGAATATTTTAAAATGTTTACAACATCTATTTTTGTCAAGCACTTTAGCTCTAATTTTTTTTTTTGGCAGCCCGCTCCCCAGCTCTAATTTCTTAAGGATTCTATAGTGCAGGCAGTTTATGAGATTACATAGAGATTTAGAGATGGTAAAATGCCTTGAATCTGCTATTACTACTATGTTGCAGAAAAATAAAAGAAATTCTGTTCAGGATATTAAAACGATCTCTTTTCATAATCTGATTTACAAGAAAACTTGTCAATTTCATAAGGATTCACCCTCTCAGGTCTGCTTTCCCGGCCCGGTGGTTTCAAAATATCATCCACATTCTTAGATTCGGGCTTCTTCTCAACCCGTGGAGCTGGAGGTGGCTGGTGGCTTAGTGAAGGAGTTGGTAGGGGCAGTCGCTCCTCTGGATAAGTCCTTCGTTCTCCTAGGATTCCAGCAGTTGAACAAAATTACTATTCATTTAGAAACTGTTTTGAAAGCCAACTCTCCCCATTTATCCTAAGGAATATAATTCAGACTAACTCTAACAATTTTAGGACCAATTTTAACTTTACCTAGAAGTATTTCAAAGTAATATAAACCTATCAAAATCAAGAAAGTGAAGATTTAGGTATGATTTCAGGCAAACAAAATGTTCTACAAAATACTGAATTCATCCTTGTATTAAATGTAGGGAAGTTAAGCAAGAAGACACAAGAGAAGAATAATAAATTCTAAGTCCTAAGTTCTGTAACTTCTCCTAGAACTACAGTTTTAAAAACAAGAATCACCTGCTTAGGAAAGCATATTCATTATAAATAGATATGACTTTCTAGTTTAAGTACAATTCATAGCAGTAAAAAGCTGAAAGCAACCTAAATATTCAACAATGATGGCCATGTATTTTATTCACTAAATGGAATGTCACAATATAATAGGTTTACATACGGAAAATGTGTATGGTGCAATATCAGTCAGAACAAGCATGATAAAGAAATTATTTTTACCTTGTATTTATACTTTTATTGCAACTTCATAAATATGTACATGAAGAGCATGAGAAAAAATATTTTAAAATATAATGCAGTATGGTGGATGGTAAGATGAGTCATTTTGTTCTATTGTCTAAAATTTCTTTAATAATATAAAAATCATGTTTTATTTCATTATGTTGCTATTTTTTTATGATAATGCTACTATTTATGAGAAACCTGCAAATACTTTTAGTACAGTTGAAATTCACAACTACAATAGAAAAGCATCTCGCACACTTTACATTCTCAACCTCCTTGTAGTTAATAAGGCATCACTCTACCTCCAAACATGGATGGTCCTTCATAGGCTGGTCGGTCAGATTTCCGGTCATAGGATGGCCTATCAAACCCCCCTCTTCTAGATGAGGAATGATCTTTTTTGTCTCGATATGACTGGGTCCTAAAAGGTATAACAGGAAATGCTTTGGTAAATAAAAATATTTAGAGATCTCTGCTTTATAATGCAAAACCATTATCTGCCCAGTTTTCCCTGTGGACAGTTACTCTACCATCATCAGTATTTATGTTTTGATTTTGCTTTTTCGTTGAGATCTATCTTATATACACATATCTAAAACACTCAGACTACAAAAATAAATCACCTGCTTACTGAGTAATGACTGCGCCTTTATTGACAATACCATTTCCATTCCTTTTTAGCATCACTGTCTCCCATTTAATTCTCTGGAATTCAAGCTACCAATGCAAGGACCTTCTTTCCTAAGAACTGATCCAGAATTGCTTTTCTGCTCCAAATTATACATACATATTCATGAGAAGAATATGTCATTTACTAAATTTCCCCTAGATAATAATTTCATTGAACTTAAGTATATGGGAATTTGCACACCTAGCAAAGATATTTTTCATAGCATACCTATCATCTCGGGGTCGGCGTTCTCTGTCAAATCGATCCCGGTCATAGTCAATAACTCCACGATCCCGGTCTCGATCTCTATGTGCCTCACGATCCCTTTTAAAATCTCGATGATCTGCTATGACATTAGTTTGGCGATCAAAATAAGGCTCACGGTCTCTTTCTCTATCATAACGATCACGTTGGCCTGTATGTTCTATAAAAACAATTAGTATAAAATAAGAACTAGATTCCCTTTTCAGAAATAAAAGCAGAAAAATACAAGTCTCACTTTAGAACTAGTATAAATTTCTGGTCTAAATTCAATTTAAAAATCTTTTGACTGTATTAAAGAGGTGGCCCAGATAATCTTACCAAAAGGAAAATTATGCGATACTTAGGTCCTAAAATGTTTAAAAATATTAATCTCTCTGGGAATTCTACCTGTCTCAAAAGTTGATCTTTCGGGTAGTGGGTCTGGGCGTAGAGTTATTCTTTCTCCATAGGGTATCTGCTCAACTTTATTAGTGGATATATCTGGTAAATAAAACCAGAGAAAAAACACTTTAAGTGTGAAGTTTAAAAAAGCCAAAGCTGAAGCTAATAATTCCTATAGAACCTCAAACACAAGTTCACCACCATTACTCACCTCGGCCATGGCCATAATCAACAGTCTGCTGCACTGGCGGTGGTTTGGACATTGGTGGCATACCCATAGGCATTGGGCCAGGAGGGGGAATGGAAGAGTGAACAGGTGGGGGTGGTAATACTGGAGCAGATGGAATTGTTGGCGTTTCCGACTTGAATTCTGAATTTAGTCCTTGTTCATCATTTGTATCCCAGAGCCCATAGAAAGAATCTTCATCCCAGCGCTCCTGTTCTGTAGCTGAAGTTTGTGGCTTCATCACTGGAGGTGGTGGAGGGGGAGGAGGAGGAGGAGGTGGTGGTGGTATTGGGACAGGTGGCCTGGTCACAGGAATAGATGATCTTGCTGGTGGAGCAGAGGGTCTTACAATCGAACCTGGTGGTTTACCCATAGGAGGGGGTGGTCTATAGGCCCCTGGAGGCTGGAGAACAGAGTAAAGAGCTTAGTGGGTTAGCAGACCACTATGTTTTCACATCAGTGGAAATTAAAATGTTTCTCAATTCATAAAAAAAAAATTAATGAACTGAACTCACTCAAAAATCAAAACTTCATGCTTTAAAAGATAATCAGAAAAATGAAAGCAAGCCAGAGAAGAAAATATATGCAAATCTCATATCTGATAAAGAACTTGAATTCAAGCCGGGCTCGGTGGCTCAGCCTGTAATCCAGCGCCTTGGGAGGCTGAGGTGAGTGGATTGCCTGAGCCCGCGGGTTCGAGACCCGCCTGGGCAGGCGAAACTTCATCTCTACAATAAATAAAAAAAAATTAGCCGGGCGTGATAGCGCGTGCCTGTAGTTCCGGCTACTCAGAAGGCTGAGGCGGAAGGATCGCCGGAGCCCAGCAGGTCGAGGCTGCGGTGGCCGGAAGCGGCCACTGCACTCCAGTCTGGGCGACGGAGTGAGACGCCAAATCAAAAAAAAAAAAAAAGAACTTGAATTCAGAATATACAGGACTCTTATAACTCAATAATAACACAAATAATAAAAAATATGCGTATACATACATATATTGCGTTACTGAGTTATAAGAGTCTTGTATATTCTGAATATGTGCGTGCGTGAACACACACATAAGCAAAAGATTTGAACAGCTATTCCTCTAAAGAAGATATATGAATGGGCAATAAGCCATGAAAAGATACACAAAATCATCAGTCATCAGAGAAATACAAATTAAAAGCACAACGAGATACTATTTCATACACACTAAAATGGCTATAAGAGATTAAAAACAATGATGGCAAGAATATGGAGAAAGAAGAACCCTCAAATTGCTAGTGGAAATGTAAAACGATGCTGCTACTTTGGAAAACAGCGTGCCAATTTTTCAAAAAGTCAAACACAAAATTATCATGACCCAGCAATTCTACTTCTAGGTAAAAATCCCAGAAAATAAACACATTTTTTCACTCCAAGACTTGTACACAAATATTCATAGCAGCATTGTTCAATAACTCCAAAGTCCACCAACTCGTGAATGGTTAAACAAAATATGGTATATCCATACAATAGGTTATATTAAGTGATTAAAAGAAATGACGGCTGGGTGTGGTGGCTCATGCCTGTAATCCCAGCACTTTGGAAAGCCAAGTCAGGAAAATTACTGAACCCAGGAGTTCGAGACCAGCCTGGGCAACACAGTGAAACCTAGTCTCTACAAAAAATACAAAAATGAGCCGGGCTCAGTGGCTCAGCCTGTAATCCTGCGCCTTTGGGAGGCTGAGGTGAGTGGATTGCCTAAGCCCGCGGGTTCGAGACCCGCCTGGGCAAGCAAGACCTCATCTCTACAATAAAATCAAAAAATCAGCCGGGCATGGTAGCGCGCGGCTGTAGTTCCAGCTACTTGGAAGGCTGAGGCAGAAGGATCGCCGGAGCCCAGCAGGTCGAGGCTGCGGTGGCCGGGAGCGGCCACTGCACTCCAGTCTGGGCGACAGAGTGAGACTCCAACTCAAAAA
>CAUYQG010301299.1:0-19281 GCA_963574415.1 Tarsius wallacei | reverse complement strand
CACCCCCCAAAGCAATTTTGGAACTCTTCTTCTGGAATGGCCATCGGCGCCATCATCATAATACACTTGATGTCTTGAATGTTATCAAATGTCTCCCTTTCAATATTTCCTTTGTCTTCAGGTAAACAAAAAAGCCATTGGGGACCAGATCAGAAGAGGAGGGAGGGTGTTCCAACACAGTTGTTTGCGCAGTGCTGCCAACGTAGGCGCACGGTGGCAAGTGAGCGAACTTAATTGTCAGACTAAGCAATAAATAACCATGACATCTCTGATGGCCATTCCAGAAAGAGTTCCAAAATTGCTTTGACAGGTGGACTAGGTGCTGGCATTGGTGCATAGCTTCCCAAGGGGAGTACTTCAAAGGTGACCATAGTGATATTCAGCAATGAGTTATATGGCACTTTTTCTAGGATGGTTTGCAAACCTAATAGTTGGACCTCATATGTTACCACTGTTGAAAAAAACCTATACAGAAATATTCATAGCAGCTTTATCCAGAAGAGCCAAAATCTGGAAGCAGCCCAAATGTGCTTCAGTGGGCAGACAGTTAAACCAGCGCTGGTCCATCCATACATGGAATTTTACTCAGCAAAAAAAGAAACGACTGACACGTGCAACAACATGTATGGCTCTCAGGGCATCGCAGATCTGCACTGTGTGACTCCATTTATATCACATTCTCAAGATGACTAAACCGTAAGGATAAAGACCAGATGAGCAGTTGCCAGGGGACAAGTGACCGCAGAGGGCGGCATAGGGAATGCCTCTGTGGTGTAGATGCATTGTGTGTCTTGATTGAACCCTTCAAGAGTGGAAATCGAACAAGGTCTACAGTCGAACTAATAGTATTGAACCAATGTCGGTTTCATGGTTGTGACGCTGGAGGATCATCCTATAAGATGTCCCCATCGGGGGAAGCCAGTTGAAGGGCTGGTGGAACGTGTACTGTTTGTGCCACCTCTGGTGACTCTGTAATTCTTTCTAGTTCTAAAGTTTATAAGAAGTAAATATGGACAACCCCCTCGGGTCCCCTCCCACTGTAGTTTTCTGTCCTCCCAATAAATCCTGCTTCCAAAAAAAAAAAAAGTAACATGACTAGGGATTTTCTTTTCCTTTTTTTTTTTTTTTTTTTGAGTTGGAGTCTCTCTGTCACCCAGGCTGGAGTGCAGTAGCACACTCATGGCCACCCCAGCATCAACCTGCTGGGCTCCACGATCCTTCTGCCTCAGCCTTCCAAGTAACTGGAACTACAGGCACATACTACTACGCCTGGCTAATTTTTGATTTATTGTAGAGATGAGTGCTTGCCAAGTTGCCTGGGCTGGTCTTGAACCTGTGGGCTCAGGCAATCCACTCACCTTGGCCTCCCAAAGTGTTGGCATCACAGGCTGAGCCACCAAACCCAGCTTAAGGATTTTCATTTGTACTTGGATTTCCTCCCCCTGGGGACACACAAGTTGCCACCTTCGTGCATTTGACCCTCATGTTTGTCTCAGATTGGAGACAATAGGACCAAGCTGCATGGGGGCACTGGCTGGCACTGGGGACATAAACATTCCTCCACTTCAGCCTCTGTCCCACCGGCTGCAAGGGAGATGCCCAGAAGGCTTTCTTCAGCGGGGGCCGAGTTCGGGTCACTCACTGACAGGGAGCCCCAGTGAGCCATCGCCGGTCCCTTGTCCTGTCCCTAGTACCCTGAGCAGTGAGGCAGGCTCAGGGAAAACAGCAAGAGGCGGGACCAAGGCCAGGATGTGCACCCCCCGTCTGGTGCTGTGGGAAGGTCGCCCCTGAGTCTTGGGATCTTGGGGGAAACAGCAGCAGGTTGTGGCCGGGAGTCCTCCGGCCTGACCAGGTGTGCAACGCTGGCTACACCACCAGCCTGGGCCACGGCGGTCATGCTTTCCTTGGGAACAATGCAAAGCACTTACCCAGCAAACAAACACAAGTCAAATCACAAGGAAAGGAGAATCCAGGTCAGGTAGAACAGAGAGGCCTCAGCTCACAATCAGCCCTGCTGGAACATTCCCTTCACTCCTCCAGCCCCAGGCCCAAGTCGGGGGTCCTGAGAGGCCCTGGACGCATCATCGTTCACAGCAGTTCTGGAGGGAGCCCCTGCTCCCACATCCCCAATGCCTGTCCCAGGGCAGTGTGACCTCCTTGCTCTCTAGCAAGGCCTTGGCCTGCCCACCTGCAGGCTAGGAAGTCTCCAGAAGCCAGGTCCTCCGGGCAGTGGTCATGCTCCCCTGCAGCCTGTGAGAACATCGGGCGTGGCGCCAGGGCATGCAAACCAGGTGAAGGGAGGACCCACACGTCTGCAGCTCTCTTGCCACCACTGGCACCCCCAGGGACTCCCTCCTCCCCCCACTGCCCGGTGGCCCAGACCAGGCACCCCGAGTCCTTCATCCCACCTGCTCCTGCATCACGTCCATCGCCAAGGCTGGGGCTTTCCCGGGAAAACACACCTTCATGTGATTCCTTTCTCCTTTACCCTGTCCCCAGTCTCTCTTGTCCAGGCTCCTGCCTTCCCTCCTCACTGACCTCCCCAGTTCCACCTCACCCCAGCCATCCACTCTCCACTGGGCAGCCAGGGTGAGCCTTTCACATTAGATCCAGGCCGGGCATGGGGGCTCATACCTGTAATCCCAGCACTTTGGGAGGTTGAGGCAGGAGGAGGATTGCTTGAGCCCAGGAGTTCGAGACCAGCCTGGGCAACATAGGGAGACCTCGTCTCTACTCCTCCCCCCCAAAAAAAGCTGGGCAAGATGGCATGTGCCTGTCACACCAGCTACTCGGGAGGCTGAGGCAAAAGGATCCCCTGAGCCCAGGTGGTCGAGGCTGTCGTGAGTCGTGATCGTGCCACTACACTCCAGCCTGGGTGAGAGTTAGACCCCGACTCAAATAAACAGTCAGATCCTGACGGATGGGGGCAAGGATTGGAAAATTACCCGGGGGCGTCATGTTCACTTTTTGGGTTCAACAGAAGGCCAAACCTCACCATCACACAACAGGCCCACATTACAGACCTGTGCATGTATCCCTTGCACCTAAACAAACAAATATCGGATGCAACCAGCTCCCTGACACTTGAAGGAAACCCAAACCTCTCCCTCTGGTTGGCCGAGTCGGCTCAGGGTGGGCCCTGCTGCTCATACCCCCTCCCCCTGTTTTTTCCTCGTTCCTCCAAGGGCCATGCCTGCTCCATTCTCTGACCTCTTTACCTGGACTGTGAGCCCCACCCAAGGGGCCCACGCCTTGGTTTTCAGGTCTGAGTCCTCTCCTCATGGAAGGACTCTCCCTCCACAGGCCAGGCCTCAAGCAGCCAGCAAGTCGCCGAGCTGTGACACACACGGCCCAGCAACAGACCCGCGGTGAGAACATCCCTTCCGTGGCCCCGACGTGGGCCAGGCACTGGTCCTTGCACTCCTGCACTGATCAGTCTTTGCACGGGGCATCCCTGGTCACCTCCAGCCACATGGGCAGCCAGAACAGTCCCAAGGCCGCCCTCCAAGAGTACTCTGGACAGCACCTGGGACGAGCCCTTCAGCAAAGGCGGCACGGCACAGCGCCCACTGCAACTGACCTCCAGGGCACAGTTTTCTGAGGTTTTGCTTGTTGGTCTCGGCCTCCTAGAACAAGCTTCACAGAAGCAGAACTTTCTCTGTGACCTTTTCTTTTTTGAGTTAGAGTCTCACTCTGTTGCCCAGGTTGGAGTACAGTGGCATACTCACAGCCACCTCAGTGTCGATCTTCTGGGCTCCGACGATCCTTCCACCTCAGCCTTCCAAGTAGGCAGAACAACAGGCATGTACTACCACTCCTGGCTAATTTTTATTTTACTTTATTGTAGAGACGGGGGCGGGGGACGGTCTCGCCAAGTTGCCTGGGCTGGTCTCGAACCCGCAGGCTCAGGCAATCCACTTGCCTCAACCTCCCAAAGTTCTGGGATGACAGGCTGAGCCACCGAGCCCAGTCCGTGACCTTGTTTTCTACATGTAACTAGCATGTAGCAGTGTTGAATGAATGCCTTCCAAGCAACTTTCACCATTACCCTGGATCATTCAGAATTTTATCCTCATTGGACAAATGAGTTAAAGAGGCTTAGGTTAAGGAATTTACCTGGTAAGAGGCAGAAGCAGAATTCAAATTCAGTCTTGCTAGATCCATAGCCCATGTCCAGACATGCACAGAAGCCAATACACTAAGTCCCCTACATACAAACATTCAAGTTACTAACTTTAACGATGCACACCTGCTTTTTTGTGTATCATTTCTCTCCACCAGGTGTCAGGATAGCTTGTTAAACACATACAGTCCTGTGTAGCCAATTGTGTTAGTTGGGTACCGAGGCCAACTTTGTTGGATTTACAACAAATGGACTTACAAACGTGCTCTCAGAACCAAACTTATTCACATGTTGGGGACTTTCCTGTTCTATGGCGCTGGTCAGAGAGTCAACTGGCAAGGAGGCAGGAGGCAACACTCAAACCTGCCTCCCCAGATTGAGGCGGGCCAAGCTTCGATGGCCTTTCTAATTAGTCCCAGGTGATGCCAATGCAGCCAATCTGCCAGGCCGGTGGTCTTCAATTAGGGTGTTAAAGTCCTTTCCACTATGCGTGCCCAGGTGATTTTGGCTCTGTTACCTGTAACTTAAGTAATAGTGAGTGGGTTTAAGCAAATCTTGCAGTTCCATCAGCATCCCTTCCACCCTGCGGGAAGGATAGCCACGGGACAGGTGGGGAGTTGGGACCGTGTTGAAGAAGACACAGTCCAGCTGCGGCTTGGAACAAGGTTGTAAGCTGGTGAGGATGTGCGCCATTCCTCACACTGCTTGTCTCAACTGTCAATGCAACGCTCCCTGGAACACGGAAGTGGCAGTACACACAGGCCTGGGGATGTGAGAACCGACCCACACTTCCCTGTGCTAGGCCTCAAGCAGGCGGTAAAATGAGTTATTTCAAAACTGCTTCCTGCTTTGCTTCCTTCACTTAATCTGTTCCAATCCCCCTCGAGGAAGCTGGGAAAAATCCCACCTTGAGTCTCAAGATGACTCTGGAGTATTATCCTGTCCCACTCTACTAAAAGAAAAGGTCACCAGCTGTGGGGCTTAAGGGTCCTGATCTCTTTCAAAGGGCATCTTGGATTTCGCCAGTCCTGTCCCCAACCTGCCCCGGATGCATCTCAGAAACTAACACCTGAAGTACTTTGACCAATAGCCTGTTTCTGTCCTGGCACGCTGGAGGGCTCAGAAGCAACACTTTGTCTTTTTTTAATTGTTTTGTTTTTGACAGGGTTTCACTCTGTTGCCCAGGCGGGAGTACAGTGGTGACATCACAGCTTACTGCAGCTTCAAACTCCCGGGTTCAAGTTATCCTCCCGCCGCAGCCTCCCGAGTAGCTGGGAATACAGGTGCCCACCACCATGCCCAACTATTTTAAAATTTCTGTAGAGACAGGATCTCATTATGTTTCCCAGGCTGGTTTTGAACTCCTGGCCTCAAGTGACCCTTCTGCCCCAGCATGAGCCACCGAGTCAGCTCCATGATGCCTTTTGCATGTAGGAGTCATACCAGCTGGGAACACCATATATTTCTCCTTAATATTCAAATAAATCACCAACTCTTCAATATTGGGTGGGAAGAGGCATACAGAAAAAACGTGAATGAGAGAATTGAAGGTTTATGCCCAAATTCAAGTGGCCCGTTGATCTCTGGGGAGATGGGGACACCATTTCTCTACTTGGCAAGGAACCAGAGCTTGGCCCAGGGCAGATTTCCCTGAAGGGTGGCCTTCCCACCGCCGCACAGGCATGTTTTCCTATGCACAATGAAGTATGGTTGCTGCAAGTCATGCATTTGATATTAGCTGCCTGAGTCTGAACTTGACACTGACTCTGCACACCTGAGGGGTTTATGAGATCTTCAGGGACAGAGGCTGCCTGGTCCTCTGTGCATTAGACACTGCCTCCGGCACCCAGAAGCTGTGTTGGTGCTAATATCACTAACAGTTAACTTTTCTTGAGCATCTGCTGTGTAATAGCCACTATGCTAAGAACTCTCATGCCCGCTATCCCATTAATTCCTCAGAAAACCCTACAAAGTGATCCCCGTTTTACAGATGAGAACACTGAGGGCCAGACAGCAATGACAACACAAGGCTGTGAGGGTAGAAGTGCGAGAGCTGGTGCCCCGTACACATCCCAAGAGGGGCCACCAGTGGCCAGCCCGGGCCCTCTGCCGCTCCTCCGACTCTAACTGGTGTCTCTTGCCTCCGGGCTTCTACTTCGCAGACTTGAAGGCTTCCTCATGCCAAGTGCCTATGAAGTCCTGTCGCTTATCTCAGACCACAAAGCCAGCAGTGCATGGTGCTAGGACGATGTCCACTGCCCATCAGCCCGCACACTTCCTGCCAGTGTGGACTCCAGCAGGCCCCAGGGATGGTGCCATGCCACCACTGAGTCAGCGCAACCCGGGGAGACCGACTAGTGGGACCTGCCTCCACTTTGAGCTCCTGAGCTCCCTGAGTCACGCCAGCCCCGGGCAGGAGGGCATACCAGAAGCCTGAGGTCAAGCGGCATCGGGCAAGTGAACACCTGTGCCCTGGGGGAGGGACGGTGGTTCGGAGCAATCCCCTCCTGACCCCCATGGCCTGGGGCTGGGGAGCACTTGCTGAGGTCTCCCAGGGAGCCTCCCTTCCTCGCTCAGACTCCCAGCGTGGGCTGTATGAAACAGCAGCAGGATAACGGCCCTTCCTTAAACTCATCCTTCCCGGGGTGGCGGGAGGCAGAAGCAGCGAGAAGCCCCGCCAGGTGCAGAGGCTCACGTCTGCAAGCCCAGCACTTCGGGAGGCCGAGGCAGAACTGCTCGAGCCCAGGTGTTTGAGACCAGTCTGGGCCACATCATGAGACCTCGTTCCTACGAAAAACAAAAAACTAGCCAGGCATGATGGCACGTAGTCCCAGCTACTCGGGCGGCTGAGGTGGGAGGATCACCTGAGCCCAGGAGGTGGAGGATGCAGTGAGCTGTGACTGTGCCACTGCACAGAGTGAGACCCTGACTCAAAGAAAAAAAGAGGAACCCCTACACCCACTGGGGGCAGGGAGGACAGCCAAGTTTCCTGGGAGAGGTGGTGTTTGAACCAGACCTTGCGTGGCAAGGGGCATGAGACCTCCTGGCAGAGGAAAAAGCAGGTGCGAAGTGAGGTTGACTCAATCCTCCCTCCAGGGGGAAACAAACATTTGGGTAATAATCCAACAATTTTCAAAGTTATTCCTCCAGAAAAAAGCATGTCTATTGAGGGGCTGGCCATGGTGGCTCACGCCTGTAATCTCAGCACTTCGGGAGGCCGAAGTGGAAGATCATTTGAGGGCAGGAGTTTGAGGCCAGACTGGGCAGCACAGCAAGACACCCCTCATGAATTCGAAGCTGCAGTGAGTTATCCTGCCACTGCACTCCAGCCTGGGTGACATCAACAGTCTAGGTTTTTCTTTAAAAAAAAAAAGTATATCTATTGAGATAACAGATAACTGAATGCCAATGCCTCTTGTACTTCCAAAGGTTTCAAAAAACTCACATTTAAATTAAGAATGCTAAAAATGTGACTTTATTCATAGCATGCTTAGTCTTTTAAAAATTTATTTTAGGCCAAGTGCAGTAGCTTATGCCTATAATACTAGCACTTTGGGAGGCCGAGGTAGGAGAACTGCTTGAGCCCAGGAGTTCGAAACCAGCCTGGGCAACACAGCAAGGCTTTGTCTCTACAAAAAAGAGACAAACAAAGCCAGGCTTGGCGGCTCAGCCTGTAATCCCACGCCTTGGGAGGCTGAGGTGAGTGGATTGCCTGAGCCCGCGGGTTCAAGACCCGCCTGGACAAGCGAGATCTCATCTCTACAATAAATCAAAAAATGAGCCAGGCATGGTAACGCGCGCCTGTAGTTCCAGCTACTCGGAAGGTGGAAGGCTGAGGCGGAAGGATCACCGGAGCCCAGCCGGTCGAGGCTGTGGTGACCAGGAGCGGCCACTGCACTCCAGTCTGGGCAACAGAGTGAGACTCCAACTCAAAAAAAGAAACAAACAAAAAAGTCAGGTATGGTGGCATGCACCTGTAAGTCCCAGCTACTCAGGAGGATGAGGCGGAAGGATCACCTGAGTCCAAGAGGTTGAGGCTGCAGTGAGCTGTGATCACACCACTGCACAGAGGGAGACTCCAACTCAAAAAAAAATTTATTTTAAATGGATTTCATATTTTTTTTCATTCAAAACAAGACTGGAGAAGAGCACTCGACTTTGAGAGTCATCTAAAGCTAGGTGCTAGCCACACAAAGGAAGGAATTTTTAGAGGCTGTATATATAAAACATTGAAAGTTCTTTTTTTTTTTGAGTTGGAGTCTCACTCTGTCACCCAGACTGAAGTGCAGTGGCCACTCCCGGCCACTGCAGCCTCGACCTGCTGGGCTCTGGCGATCCTTCCGCCTCAGCCTTCTGAGTAGCTGGAACTACAGGCGCGTGCTACCACGCCCGGTTAATTTTTGATTATTGTAGAGATGAGGTCTCACCAAGTTGCCCAGGCAGGCCTCGAACCCGCGGGCTCAGGCAATCCACTCACCTCAGCCTCCCAAGGCGCGGGATGACAGGCTGAGCCACCGAGCCCGGCTGAGAGTTCTTTTTAAAACAAACTTTTGAGATTAAAAATATAGCTTTGTGGGAAATCTCACATTCTAAAGTCTAAGAGAACCCCAATTCCACGCAGTTCACAGGCTCCTGGGAGGGCTGCCATGGCTCACAGGACCCTCACCCCCACCTACAGACCACTGGTCCAAGGACAGACGCACAAGCCAAGCTGCACTAGCTGCTTCCTGGGTATTCAAACATGGCTGGCGAAGGACATTAAGTCGGTGTCTGCACCCGTCAAGATATAAACTCCGGAGCTGTTGGCAGCAAGTTTATAGTGAGTGTTATGGGTTGAGCTGTGCCCCCCACCAGCCCACCTCCCATACTCATCAAGTCCTAATCCCCAGTGACTCAGGTGAGACAGGTGTCCTTATAAGCGGTGGAGGAGACACACCAGGGATATGAGGACACGGCCAATGACGAGGAGCGAGGAGACCTTGTCATTAAGTCAACCAGGCTGTGGTGTCTCGTCACAGCAGCAGGGGCTGATACAATAATAGAGACTACGGATGAGGTGCAGAAAGAATATTTTTGAAAGCTCTGACTTCATTATTTCTAAAGCCCAGTGGTAATTCTTGTTGGTTGCTTTTATACTACAGGATCCTTATAATAATCTCCTTCGCATGTAAGCAAACTCAACTTGGGGATCTTTCATTTGTACCACACTGGGTCCCGGATAGCTGAAAGTTTACCTTTGAAAATGTAAAAACTGTAAAACCATTTTAGAAAAGAATCTAAGACGCATTTCCTCTCTGCCTTTTCCAAGTATCGGAGGCTTCTCATTATGAATATCAGGAAGGTATGATCCGATGTGATTGGAGTTGCTAGGAAAACTGGGGTCTTACCTCTTCACTGTTGGCCTCGCAACTCCAGGACTATAGTTGACCCTAGAACAGCATAGGTCTGAGCTGCACGAGTACACGTATATATGGGCTTTCTTCCACTTCCGCCAACCCTAAGACTGCAAAACCAACTCCTCCTCCACAGCATACTCAATGTGAAGACGAAGAATTTGAAGACCTTTATGATGGTCCACTTCCACCTAATAAATTGTAAATATCCTCCCTTCCTTATGATTTTCTTATTTTGAGTTGGAGTGTCACTCTGTCGCCCAGGCTGGGGAGGATTTTCTTATTAACATTTTGTCTCTAGTTTACTTCGTTGTAAGGATAGAACAAATAATACATAAGGTACAAAATATGTGTGAGGGATGGTTTCTGTTATTGATAAGGCTTCCCAGTCAACAGCAGACTACAAGCAGTTAAGTTTTGGGAAAGTCAAGTTATATGAAGACTTCTGATTCTGGGGGATGGCGTCCCCAGTCCCCCATGTTACTCAGAAGTTGACTGTATTTCTTGCTTTTTTTTTGAGTCAGAGTCTGTCACACAGGCTGGAGTGCAGCGGCACAATCACAGCTCACTGCAGCCTTGACCTCCTGGGCTCAAGTGACCCTTCCACCACCTCAGCCTGCAGAGTAGCTGGGACTACAGGTGTGTGCCACCATGCCTGGCTAACATTTTGATTTTTTTGTAGAGATGAGGTCCTGCTATGCTGCCTAAGTTAGTCTCAAAATCCTGGGCTCAAATGCTCCTCCCCCTGCTCAGCCTCCCCCAGGCCTGGAATTACAGGGGTGAGCCACCGCACTCAGCCTCCTTCTATAATGAAGCTATTTCTGCTAAACATAAAAATCCTGATCAATTACTGATCGATCTTACCATACCAAATGGCAAAAAGTCACTGTGCCTCTCTCATCTCCATGATCTAGGATTGGTGCCCTACTGGCTTACTTAAGCTTTTGCTCCGACAGGTGTTTCTCCTCTTCTGTGTTTTTGCACCTGGCTTACTTATTTATTTTTTCCTTTTTAGTTTTCTCATATTGATCCTTGTTTGGCTTTTCTAGGTACTGGGTACGATCTACAACCTTCTGTCTGACTGCCTGGCTTCACACAGCAAGTCTGTAATGGCTACATGTAAAGTCAGAGCATCTAAGGGCCGAAGAAGCTCTTGAGGGAAAGTGCAGGGACTGACTTGAAACAGATGCTCAGGCCTCCCAGAGGCCTCTTCAGCTGATCAGTTCCCCAAGAGGAATCAACAGCTCAAAGGAAGGAGGCGGCCTGGCAGCTAGATGTGTTATCATCTGCTTACTTCTGGTGAATTGCAAAGGGGAAAAGTGTCCCAAAAGACTGACAAAGTTATAAGAGTCAAAATTTTCTACTAGTGGCTCACACCTAGAACCTCAGCACTTTGGGAGGTCAAGGCAGGAGGACTGCTTGAGGCCAGGAATTTGAAACCAGCTTAAGGAACATAGCAAGATCCCATCTCTACAAAAAAAATTTTAAAATGAACCAGGCATGGTGATGCATGCCTATAGTCCCAGTTACTCAGGAGGCTGAGGGGGGAGGACTGCCTAAGGCCAGATGTTCGAGACCAGCTTGGGCAAAATAGCAAGACTCTGTCTCAAAAAAAAAAAACTTAAAATTCGAGGCTTCTCCCCACCCCCCTTTTTTTTTTTAAACATAAGTAAGCTTTGTGGTGGCTGACATAGACCCTATCTTACAAATCAATAATCATGTGGTTACCAGTAATGTATCTTAGTTATAGCGCCCTAGCTGAATGAGTTACAATGTTACAATAAATCTTATTTGGCCCACTTTCTTTATTGTTCTGCAAACATATTACACCGGCTAGTAACCTTATTCTTTCCAGATGGAAGGTGAATTTAGGTGAATTATCATCACACAGCTGATTTTCACATTTTCTCTGCCTTGTGCACAATACTTAGTATAAAGGGTGAATTTAGAATTATCCCTAGCTCCCTGTAATAATTTAAAGCCTAAAAATAATACAAAAATGATAGAACTTATAAACCATTCTCCTCAACAATAGTAGCAGTACACAAGTCAGTGAGGAAGATGGTGATGAGGATGACCAGCTTCCCTTAGGGGAAAGTTCTGAAACCGTTTCTTCTGATAAAAGTTTATTTACCTCTTTTCAATGTATACTGACTCTCAGCTGAATTTTAGAAATTTTAGCAGTAGTGATTACAGTACTGTTTGGATTGTGTAAATCAGCCTTGAGATTAACACCTGGAAAGACCGTGGTTCTCATTGTATTTTACACAGAGGCTCACCCACCCAGATCCCCAGTAAGCACTGCCTCAGGCTGTGCTGTGCCCACCATCTCCCATCTTGACTGGTGGTGACATACGAAGCCTGTCCTAAAAGGGTCATTCTCTTGGACTGCACAGGCTACTTTCTGTATTGATCTAAAAGGTAAACTAACTCAGGCCCTTAAGAAAGTCATGCGAATATAGAACCCTTAAGGTGAAGGCAACATGAACTCTGAAATGCTAAGAAGGAAAAAAAAAAGGTCTCTGAGAATACATTATGAAGCACAAAGATGACCCTGCTAGACACTAATCTGTCCATTCAGTAGATTTCTGAGACCTAAACCAAATACGACAAAACCAGGCCAGGACTAAATTACAACACTTTATTGCAGCATCGGCAAAGGTCAGATTTCTGAAGCTGGTGAAGATTGGGCAGCATTTCCATGTGAAATGTTACAACTTTACAAGTTTTGTTTCTTATTTAAATCTACATGCAGAAACAGAAACATGGTAAAAGAAAAAATGCAAAATAGTTAGAAAAAAGATGTAATCAAGTTGTAGCATACAGATGTGCTCTTCAACTAAACTCACTATGCCTATTGGAAAGCAAACGAAAGACAACTATCCTAATAAATTAACAGACGGTCAGAAACAGACTAAGAACCCTCATTTCTATTTAGTGGGGGGAAAACAAAACGAAACAAACTGAAAACAAAAGCAAAATAAAAGCTCTACTTGTTTCCATACTTTGTTTAGAGACAGAGGCTGTAAACCCATGAAGGTCAACAAAATATTCGGATCCACTTCTTGTTGTCCTTCGTTCGTTTTCTGACATGCTGACTGGCACGTTTTGTTTTCAATGATACTTACAATGGGCTCAACTATTTCCCTGTTCTTGGGCTGGTATCACTTTTCTAAGCCATCTGAATTAATGCTCTTTGTTTCCTAAAATAGTCTTCACATTTTTCTTTTACCCTAATCTGCAATTTTATATCACTGACTCTGATGGATAAAACGGATTTTTCTCACTCATCCCTTGTTCTTCTTGAAACAAATTCCTAAACAAAAGCCTTCCTGGTGGATTATCTGGTATCTGGATATCTTTCATCATTTTGTTGTCCTGCATGTAAGTTTTTACTAGAAGATTTTACTGCTTGCTCTATACTTTTCTACTGTAGTCCTGGAGCCCCCAAATGTATCTTCTTCCAACATGGGATGTTCAATTCAGAGACACTGTAACTCAAACCAAGTTTAGAACTCAAGTTCATTCCCCCATACCATTACCATCACAACCCGTTTCTTCTCCGGCTCAATCATCTCGCTGACGCTCGCTCTTCTGGGTGTAACTGCTCGTAGTCAAGTGAACCATCTCATTTCTTGACT
This sequence comes from Tarsius wallacei, assembly GCA_963574415.1. Taxonomy (NCBI): domain Eukaryota; kingdom Metazoa; phylum Chordata; class Mammalia; order Primates; family Tarsiidae; genus Tarsius; species Tarsius wallacei. The sequence goes on along the minus strand of CAUYQG010301299.1, from coordinate 6,124 downwards.
GCCATTCTCAAGAGAAGATGAACCCTCACATGATTTCCATTACAAAAGGCCTTTTCCGCCTTGTCTGGAAGCGTCGGCTTGTTCCGGTGTTGGCAGAGGCTGGTGTTCCTGCCTCATGGCCCCAGCCTGTCCCAGGTTTAGATTCGCAACTCTCTAGACCGACATGCTGAGATGTGTCCACTGCTCTCATCAATTGCTGGAGGACTCCACTATCCACAACATCAGATACAGGACCTAATGAAATGACACGTGCTGCTGGGTCAACGTCTCCTAAGGCACAAACAGGGAAACGTTAGAGAGCTTCCTGCCACCACCTAGCCACGTCTCCAAGGACAGCTGGCCCTGGGCATCAATGGCCTCCACATCCATGAATCAAAAGTATTCAAGGGAAAAAAAGACAACTCAAACAAAAAAATAATAATACAAATTTCTAAACAATACAGTGTAGCACTGCATTAGGTATTATACGTTATCTAGAGATGATTTAACATATACAGGAGGATATGTGTGGGTTATATACAAATACACCACCTCTATATATCGGGGGCTGGAGCATCTGTGGATTCTGGTGCCTCAGAGGGTCCCAGTACATCCCACAGATACCAAGGGATGACAACAGTGCTTTTGTGAGAGCACATCTGCTCTCTACTGGACTACAACACAGCGGGAGTAATTCTGACGGTAGCTGGAAGGGATAGCTCCTGCATCTTTTTGTTTTCCAAACAAAGCATGTCTGAATCCTGTATCTTTTCTATAGGGAATTTCTAAGATGCTAAGAATTCACAGTTGATCTTATGGTTCATTTCTGAGTCCCCAAAATTCATATGCTGAAATCAAACTCCCAGTGCCTCGGAATGTGACATTATTTGGAAATGGGGCTGCGGTAGAGCTGATTCAGATGAGACCAACATGAGTAGGGTGGGTGCCTAGCCCAATACGACTGTGTCTTTATAAAAAGGGGGGATGTGGACACAGACAGGCACACAGGGAAAATAATGAAGGCAGAGATCAGGCTGATTCATTGACAAATCAGAGACTGCTGAAGACTGCCAACAGACCCCAGGAACTAGAAAGGAGGCTTGGAACAGATTCTCCCTACAGTCCTTGGAAGGAGCCAGCCCTGCTGGCTCTGTGCTCCCAGACCGTCAGGCTCCAGAACTCTGAAAGGACAAGCTTCTGCTGCGGAAGCCACTCCGACTGTGGTACTTTGTTAGCGCAAGCAGACTAACACAGCCTGTTTTCCCAGCACAGGTTACATTAGAAACTGCCAAAGAATAAAATGCAAATATAGAAAAGTATATCCTCAGCTAGATATATCCATAATTCTTCAGGAAACTGAACAGATGGCAATAACAAAAGTACTTTCTAAGAGAATGAAAGAAAAGATACAAGGCTCTCTCCTGAAGTGCAGACAAAGCAGCTGTCTAGAACAGAATACTTTAAATAAAAGCAACAAATGACAGGATCAAATGTTCAAAATTCTTGGGAAGGAAGGACCACTTCTATCCCTAGCTACAGAGCAGGAGGTCATTTGCCTGGATTACAGGTGAAAAATCAGTCTGAATGACTTAAAGACCTAGGAGTACAAACGTCTTTACAATATGCACTTTGGGAAACATGATTCTAGGACTCTATCTTATAACAAAAACATCACAGATTTAACCTTACAATAAAGATACAAAGACAATATCTAATGAAAGAATGCACTTTCCTCAAGATGGGTTTAAAAGTCAGGAAGTATGCTATGCGCCTTGCCATCGAAGTGTGACCGCACACCAGCAGCCTTGCCGTCACCTGGAAGCTTGTTAGAAATGAACCAGAAGGACTTTGTATTAAGGGTCTAGAGGGTTCGCGTGTATTTTACAGTCTGAGGAACAAGGAAATAAGCCATACGCATCTGCAGCATCTAAACCCTATAAGCACTCATGTACTTGCCTAAGATGCCGAGTTTCTGTTTTCCACACTAGCATAGCGGCAAACACCCTTGTTCTGCTCTACAGGACACCCAGGCAAGAGTTTTACTGAGAGCACTACTGCCATTTTAACTTACTGTAAACACATGCCAGTAACTTGTTAAAGGGCTGAAAGTTCAAGGATCTCCTGATTAGAAAATATGCAAATCATTATACTTAGTGTCTAGGATCCTATCACAATCCACAGGTTAAGACAAATCTTAAACTACCTTCATAACCACTTTCCAAATAAAATTTCCTTTACCTGTCATATGACAGCACCAGTATCAGTAACTGATTTTAAAGACGCGCTAGCCAATATGAATCAACCTGAAACCAGCTTCTGAGGCTTCACGCACAGACTTTTCCCTCCTTCATACAGGAATCCATCACTCCAGCATGCTCTTCTTAAGGCAGTGACAAATCCACTGCTCTGGGCACACATCTTTCTACTAAGTCTGGCCAGGGTTAAAAATAGAAGAAAGCAAAGTGGAGCCAAACCACCAGGTTTTCCATACTCTCCGTTTGTTCTTTCAAATGACTACACCTCTTCACTCACAACATAGGTTTAAAAACTGGCAAAGAACATTTGGTACTCTGAAAGGCTCAGCAACGTACGCTTTTTCTTCGACAATGTCCATCCATACCTACATTTTAAGAGCACTGGTTATGAAGACAGCAGGCAGACACATTACAAGAGCACCGTTCTTAAGCACAATGAACAAGTCAGGATTTTTTTTCAAGTTGCGATTTTAAGGAGAAATGTTAAACAGCTTGAGAGCCAGCTCAAGAGTTGGGGGGAAAAGAAAGAAAACCAAGGGAGAGACTAGAAGTAGAGGTAGAAAGTTCATTAAGTGACTAAACATAGACTGTACAAAGTGCCTTTGTCCCTTCACCACATATTTACTGAGTGGCTACTAGGTACCAGGCACCAGGAGCTCTGAAGGAGAATGGCAAGCAAGATAAGACGTGGTCCGCACCCTTACCACCTGTAGTCTCCTGGGGGAGAGACAAGCTACTTGGGAATTAGCTGCACAAGGCTTGTGGCAACACTGGGAGTCATGGCAGCACAGCCTCACTGACCTACGTCAGGCCTGACGCAGCACAGCGACACTTAAAGGAAGAGCAGGAGCCAGCGGGGGCAAGCAGGACACTGTACCACCCAGAGGAGACAAAAAGGAGCACAGGCCGAGAACCAAAGGCCAGTGTGGCTGCAGCAGGGGAAGAACAGCACGCGATGACGCCGACAAGGCAAGCACATCCACACCCTGCGGGGCCTCGTCCACCAAGCAGTGGAGTGGACTTTGTTCCACAAGCCATGAGGAGTCACGGAGGAGTTTAAGCAGAAGGGCTGGGCGCAGCGGAGGGAAGGCACTGGAAGGGCAGAAATGAGACAGACGTTGGAAAAGAGGCAGCAGCAGGAATCCCAGTGGGTGATGGTGGCCCCATCCAGATTCTAGGGAGGGGGGGAACGACACGGGCAAGTATGAGCGCCCTGTGGTAGTAGAATGCAGAGGACATGTTAATTAACTAGATCTGAGGAGTAAGGGAGGAGGAGGAGTCAAACCATCTTCTTTTCTAGTGTGGGCAACGGGGTGGGTAGTGCCTCCACTCCTGAGCTGGAAATGTGAGAGGAAGGGCTGGGACAGGCCACTGAGGCCTCCGTCTCAGAGAGACATGGCAGGCAGGTGGTCGGAAAGTAAGGCAAGATCTGGGCAGTCACCAGACCATGGGAGGGAGAGTGGAGCAGGGTCAGAGGAGAGCCAGGGCTGAGCAGGGGGGCACACGCAACCATGCAGGGCAGGCCCTTAAGGGGAGTGGGGCAGTAGGAGTGGGTAGGGAGAAGGAAAACCAGGAGCCAAAGAAGAGAGTTCCTCTGCAGAGCAAGGGGGGCCCACAACCCAAGTGCTGCTGGAATGAGGCCGAGAGGATTGTGGGAGGCAGCACAGGCAGGCGGCACCCCGCAAGGGGAGCTTCCATGGTTTGGCAGGGGTGAGTCACACAAGGGGGAACAAAGAAGAAAGAGCAAGTGTGGCCAGTCCTTCCAGGAGGGAACAGGAAGGAAGAAAGGAAAGCAGAGAGCTGAAGCAGTCTGGAAAATGACGAACACAGTGGCCAACCGAGAGAGGCAAGCCTCCATGCTCACACACACATCAAGCAGCACGGAAGTAAGTGCACGCATCTGTGCCTGTACTCAACAGACTCTCAGCAGGGGTTCTCTTCAACAGATGAATGGCTGGGGCAGAACCAGCTTCTAAGCACCTGTCCTTGGCTTTCCCCCTGGACTATGACCCTGTGAATAAAGACCCTGTCTTCCACCTCTTCACTTGCCACAGTGCAGGGCTGCACCTGACAGGCCTGGATGCGTGGACGCTGAGGAAGCAGATTATGCTGGATGCCCCCATGCCATCCAACTCCACACATACTCAAGTCTGTGAAGTTCTCACCCACAAACCTTTAAAAATCAGGAAAAGATGCTATACTTGCAATATGTAAGTTGAGTAGGAGTAGGGTTTAATAAAAATAATGTGCTGTTCAGAGACGTCACGCTGCAACACAGACATGTGAAGATGATGGAGAACACCAAGATGCCAATATTCTCACCGTACTGGTCTCTGCTGATGAGACAGCAGGGAACAGATATTATCGAGATCATGGTACATTATGTGAAGCTACTCTAAGAATAGGTTCATACAGACCTGGCAAAAAAAAAAGGTACTCTAAGAAAAAAAAGCAGAAAACGAACATTTTCCACTGCCTGTTAACCTAGCTAGTTTCTACACTGTGGTAGCAATAAAGTGGGCTTAATTAAAGAATCTGAATAAAGTTTAAATAATTAAAAAAAACACAGTATCCTATTATGCCTAAATTAGATGGGTGTATACATCATTCCCAGCTTGGACTTTTTTCCCTTAAACTACACTCACCAGATGATAAAGAACACATCTCCAAACTGTCATGACAAACCAACTTTCTAAATTACAATCGGATTAAAGTTACCTGAGCAAACTGCTCAAAGAAAAATGTCATCAGAACACACACCTACGTTCAAGGAGTAGAAGACACAGGCCTAATGTCCACATCTCGCCAGTGCTACTCCCAAACAATGACCTAGCTCTGCCACCCCAGCACTCCTCCTCCACCTCCTCCCGCCCCCAGCAACAAGGCAACATCCTGAGCTCTGTGGAGGCTCCGTGTGTGAACACCAATCCCCTGCGTGAGATCAGTAAGGGCAGCAGAAGCCACTGTGACTTTTAACTCAACCACAGGACAGAAAATTGAGTTGATGATATGGGTCTTGAGAGCATGTCCCAGAAGAACTTTAGTGATTTACCCTTAAAAACAGGCCAGGCATGGTGGCTCACACCTATACTCCCAGCACTTTGGGAGGCCAAGGCAGGAGGATTGCTTGAGCCCAGGAGTTCAAGCCCAGCCTGGGCAACACTGCGAGACCTCATCTTTATTTGGAGAAAAAAAAATAAGTCTACTCAGAGTGTGTGAAAGCCAAGATGTGGCTAAAACCAATGCCTTAAAAAAAAAAAAAAGTTTTAACTAGGACATAAAACAGGTTTTGTTTTCCCCCCTCTCAAGTATCTACAACTCAAAAGACTTTTTTCTATTTTGCTACTAATTAGGCCTCTCTGAATGAGCATAACCCAGATTCTCTAATTTCTTCCTATGGACATCGTGACAAGAAGTAGCTAAGGCAGAAGCGAGTGAAGACTGCTTTACCTCCCACCAGTCTTAAAGATTAGATCTGCATTAGGTGCTCCCTTGGGATGCTGGTACCGAGGCCGCCGCTCCCGGTTGGTGTTCGCAGGAGCTGGGCGCTGCGCAAGAGACTGCAACATCTCTGTAATGAGGAGCACAAAAGAGAGCGCTGTCAATCTTGTAAATGTACCCCTATGAAGCGAGTAAAGTGTTGGGGAGGTCAAGTTCTTAGTCCTGTCAGCCACTGACTAGAGAAAAATAACCATTATACAGACTACAATGATCAGAAGTTTTGAAGGCACAGCAAGAGAAGAGACTCTTTTTTTTTTTTTTGAGTTGGAGTCTCATTCGGTGGCCCAGACTGGAGTGCAGTGGCTGCTCCCGGCCACCGCAGCCTTGACCTGCTGGGCTCCGGCGATCCTTCCGCCTCAGCCTTCCGAGTAGCTGGAACTACAGGCGTG
>CAUYQG010301296.1:0-16853 GCA_963574415.1 Tarsius wallacei | reverse complement strand
CTTAACCTTACTGTTATCATTTTATTACTGATATGTGACTTCGGTTAAAGTCAGTCTCTCTCTCTCTCTCTCTGTCTCTTTCTATGTCTCTGTTTCGGTCTCTCTGTCTCTCCTGCATCTCTAACTTCCTGCTTCAAGACAATATCAAGTAAAAGAAAATAATGCACAGGCTAATGGAATAGACCCACAAGTGGGCAGTTGCATGGCCGCGGTGCTGGGGACCCTGACCAGACATGGTAAGCTCCTGTCCCCATCCCCCACAGGAGCCCTTTAGCCCCCGTTTGCCCAGTGTTCTCTGCAGGAGAGGTGAGATGCAGGTGGGTTGAGTGCTCGGGGCTACTGCTATGGATCCCTGGTTCCGTGGAGGAACACAGAGGAAGGATGTACATTTCCTTTGCTTTATTATCTTTAAGAAGAAAGGAAAGACGGACTCAAAACACAGCCACTCAGACTACTTCTGAGATGGAAGGCATCACACCACATAGTGGGAGAGGCTGTACCTTGCACATGCGTCCCCTGCTGGTCAACCTGGAATGCTGTGCTTGCTAACAGGGGCTGGAGCATGGGGGACAGTGTGGAGATGCCCACAGGAAACACAGGATCCTGCACGACGAGCCTGAGTCTCACAACCACACTTCCCGCCTGGAGAGACATGATCTGCAGCCTCAGCTTCCCGCTTCGGTACAAGTCAGACACCACCGGTGGGAAGGCATTCTCAACCTGGGGGAGAAGAGGCAGTACGACTCAGACAGAGCAAACATTCAGCATCTCCAGGACCACCAAGCAGGGCCCTGGTGTGAATGATGGACGGTGCACAGAAGCCATTTCTCCCCTTCGCAATCAAGAGGAGGCGTCCCGTGCCAAACCTCTCAAGGTAAGCGGAAACACCTACCCAGCCCAGGTGGGCTTTCCCTGGGGCAGTTGCACCTGGCCTGCTCTGCATTGGAGAACTCACAGTGACCATGGCAGTCAGGCTTCCAGTCACAGAGACCAGATGAACAAGCCACTCTGGGTGTCCTGAAAACTGTCGTGAGGGTACTTTGTATGAGCGTATGAGAGAGACTGTTGGGTTGATTGACAGACTGATTGACAGATGGAGAGGGCCACCAAGAGACAATCCCTGTGACTATTTGGAGCTGTCCTCCCTTGTTACTGGGCTGTATTCCCTGGAAAACACACACATAGAGCCAAGTGCTCAGAGTCTCCCGTACTCAAGCAAGGAAGACACCAGCCTCCCCACTACCCTGCCTTCCTATCACTCTGTTCCTGCACACACAAGTGAATTAACATTGGAAAAGAGAGAGAAATCTCTAAAACCATTTAAACCTGATTCCTCATGCAGGGAATGTTGGGAGGCGACCCTCATGGGTCTCTTGCATTCCTATACAATATCTTGCAAGTAAAAGCACTAACCTCCCTTTTGTTCCATAATATCTTTCCAAGGATGTTAGTATAGTGAACTGCCTTGGGAAATGGGTAGTGGCTCCCTCCGGAGCAGAGGGCAAGTTTATCTACTGTCCAATATGACAAAGACAATATCTCCTTCTGGAGCAAGGTTTGCTTGCAGCCCCTTATAAAAGCTTCAGGTTCCCTGAGTTTGGGGTTCCTCAGCTGTGACACAGACACACTTTGTAGATGCCATCCACCCAGGTCCCTCTGCATCACCTCTGTGGGACTTGGGGACAGGATGTGGAACTGGCACCAATATGATGTTCATGCTGCCTGCCATGCTATGAGTGATAAAGTCCTTTGTCTCTGACCCAGAGTTTCATGTCTGCTGCAGCGTCCATGAAACTGCAGCAGACTCACGTGTTAGTAAGTTAGGGTAAAATCTCAGACTTTTTATTATTCCCAGCAGTTTAGGAAGTCACTTTTTTCTCCAATTCACCATCCATGGATAGATGGCATTTCACCTGAGTCTAGTTCTCCCAGGCTGTGTGCTGATGTCTCTCTTTAGACACAAGAGGGGAATGGATGTTGTGATCATTGGTAAATGTTTCCTTAAAGAAGCTATGCCAAAGCCAGAAGACGGAGCCCTCAGACAGATGGTTCGACAGAAAACCCAGCTGTACCAGCAAGTGGGACAGGCCATTTGAATAAAGGCACATATTTTAAAGATGGATTGGTCCAATATCGAGATTAAGCACCCCATGAAAGGAGCGGGGGAGGCTTTTGTGTAATTACTGTGCAATTTGGGTTTGGCCTCCCCTGAGGAGGCCACAATCACAAAGGAGGAGCTAGGCAGAAATTTCTGGCTTGTGGACACCCAAGAAAAGTTCACCGAGTCTACATTCTGGCCTTACCTCGTGAAGGAGCTGTCTGGAAAAGTCCTGGTACTCGATGCTGCTGTGATTGAGTAAGTCCTCCGTCAAGTTGCGGTTCATGATCCTGATTGTCACTTCAAACATTTGGGCGTCTGAGACAGACAGTAAAACAAATCAGCTGAATTCCTGCAGCTAAAAGTCATGCGCTTCTCTGTTAATGTTTTCCATGAAGCCTATTCTTTGGCGGGGAATTAAAAAAAAAAAAAGAAAAAGAAAATCCCAGAGCCTCAGCCCTGTAGTATGGCAAGGTCTTGACATGCCTGCTAAGGGTAGTCCAAGGCAGGAGGATTGCTTGAGCCTGGGAGTTTGAGACCAGTCTGGGCAACATAGGAAGACCTCATCTCTACCAAAATAAATAAATAAATAAAATAAAATAATTATCCGGGGGTGGTGGAGCACGCCTGTAGTCCCAGCTACTCAGGAGACTGAGGCGGAAATATCGCTTGAGCCCAGGAGGTGAAGATTGTGGTGAGCCACAGTTGTGCCTCCAGCCTGGATGACACTGCACTTCAGCCTGGGCGACAGAGTGAGACCTCAACTCAAAAAAGGAGAGGGGCTCACAAGCAAACATTGTTTGCAATACAGAGAAGGGAAGAAAATCAAGGCCAGGGAATGGGATGAACTGGTAATTCAGAAGCCTTCTGGAATCTTCTGAATTATCTCCACCCGGCACAGGGATGTACGTATCTTTTCCTGAGGGCACAGGGTGGGGATGCAGCTGCCAAGTCCTAGATGCTGCAATCTAGAGGTGGTTGTATAAATATATCCACCTCTCAGGCCTCAGTTTTCCAAAAGGGAAAAGAGTGCTCTTTTTTGCTTAATCTCTGAACTACTCTAAAAATAGAATGAGGAGATGAGGCAGCATCTGCTTGGAAATGGAAGCTTCGTGCAAAGTCAAGGGCTTGTGTTTTGCGTGGCTGGGGTCCTGAGGGGCCCTGTGGATGCCCGCACTGGGTGCTGTGATGAAGTAGCACAGTATCTGTCCCAGCTCGATTCATAAAGGGTTTAAGGCAGAGTCTCAGAAAGCCTGCTCCATCCATCATTCATTCTCTGCCACCAGTCACTGTCATCAGCACTAACCTCTGAGTGTGAGACAGACCCCAACATGGTCTTCACAGAGCAGTCCCTGTGCTCTGCTGGCTCTGCTGGCTCTGCTGGCTCTGCTGAGACACTGAGCCTGGAGCTCCCAGCCTGCTCTCCAGCAGGGACACACACATTAAGAACCCAGGACCGGAAAGGAGCACCCCAACGCTCATACCCACAGTCGCAGAGGCAAGCTTGGGGGAGAACCTCCACCACCAGGCTATCTGGACTGAATGTGTACACCACCTGGTACCAGGCTAGGGTAGAAGAAGATATAGGCAGAGCCGAGTGAGCTTCCTCGGGGAGAGCAAGATGGGTCCCACAAGCTGCCTTCCTGACACCAGAGTTCTGAGTTCATGCACGTGTCATGTTTGTTTGGAGGAGAAAACATTCCCTCTTGGCATTGCATTAGCTCTCACATGTCACATGCATCATGTAGGAAACGAGGCGTGACAACTAATGCAACGCTCAGCTCTGGGTGTGAGAACTTACAGAGCCTCAGCCCTGTGGGGGGATGTATGGCAAGGTCTTGACATGCCTGCTGAGGGTTGCCACCTTCTACCTTTTATTTGTTTATCATTTTTGTAGAGACAAGGTCTCGCTGTGTTGTCCAGACTGGTCTCAAACCCCTGGGCTCAAGTAATCCTCCCACCTTGGCGTCCTGAGTAGCTGGGATTACAGGCATGCACCACTGCGCCCCTAATTATCACTTTTTGTGCAGGGTCTCACTATGTTGCCCAAGCTGGTCTCAAACTCCTAGGCTCAAGCAATCCTCTTAACTCAGCCTCCCAAAGCTCTGCACCCAGTCATTCTGCTTTATTATTATTCTTTTACTTCAGTCTATTTGATGCTTTATTGGAGCCTCGGAGCCCATATGTTGTCTCCTCAGAAGTCAGAGTGAGGACGAGATTCAGGGAAGCAAGGGAGCCTGTGAAGCCACTAATGGGCCCATGCAAGGTCCCAGTGAACCATGGGCTTGCTTGGAGAGCCTGGAGGACATGTGGGGCTAGATCAACAACTTCTCGTGCCCCAGAGTCTCACTCTGTTGCCCAGAATGGAGTGCAGTGGCACGCTCATGGTCATCACAGTTTTAACTTGCTGGACTCAGGGAATCCTTCTGCCTCAGCCTTCCAAGTAGCTGAAACCACAGGTGTGTGCCACCACACTCAGCTAATTTTTTGGTTTATTGTTGAGACAGTCTCGCCATGTTGCCCAGGCTGGTTTCAAACCCCTGAACTCAGACAACCCTCTTGCCTCCCCCTCCCAAAGTTCTGGGAGTACAGGCTTGAGCCACTGAGCCCGGCTCGTGCCCTGATTTATAGGAAGTACAAGGTAAAGCACCAGGGCCCACAGAAGTGGGCTAGAGAGATAAATTCACAGCTAGCATGGCTCTCTGATTGGTGGCCTTACCGGTTTTGATGGTCAGCATGGCAGAGATATGGGCCCCGCACCCCTGGTAGCTGGTCTCCACTCTGTACAGTACTCCAGCCTCCAGCCCAGACACCACCATGGCCAGGCCCCAGGTCCTGGCGCTCCTGAGTAACTCTTTGCCCCTGTAAACCTGGACAAGGAACGTGCGGCTCTGGGTAGAGTTTAATCTCCAGGACACTTGAAAACTGCTGCTGGTAACGTTGAGGACCATGTAGTCACTGATTGGAGGACAATCTGTGGAAGCACAGAATGAGGAAGGGGTGCAAAGCATCAGAGAGGACAGCTCTATCTTTGAAGCAGGTGACACAATCCTGTCTCAGTTTAGTTGTCACCTATGTAAGGATCAAGTTGGCCGATGCAGTATAGCACTTGTGTTTTAGCAATTATGAATTAAGCCCATTAATTCAAAAAAGAAGTATCAACCTTTTCCTTCTTGAGACTTCTGCAATATTGGAAGGTCATTTCAGATGGCATTTGAGGATGGGGTATTCAAGATGACATGGAGAAGCAAAAGAGGTCTGAGGTTGAAATTTCAGCCCCTCTCTCGTGGAGCCAAGTTGGAGGGCTGACTAGGCCACGTGTGTCTCAATCTACCCAGTGAGTAACACTGCACTGTGTGGGGTATGGTGGGCATGCCTTGTCTAGTCACAGTAACTCGAGCATACACTGGGAATGACCCTATGGTAAATGTGTTCCTTGGGAAATGAGTGTTGAGTGTTCTGAGGGATGGACTCCTAGGAAAGCCAGCCCGGATGTTTATGCCATACCTGTAAAGAATATCTGAGCCTTGGCCCATTCCTGGGGACTCTGAGTACACAAGGTACCAAGGCCCTTTGTTTTAAGCTAGGTAGAGGCTACTAAGTGAAGGTTACTCTGTGAAAATTACTCTATAACCAGCATGCTTGCCACACACAGGAGAGGAGTTTTTGCCCCTGAATGCCTGGTGTATAAATCTCCAATAAACCCTATGTCTCCCCACTGTCTCTCAGAGACTGTGCTGTGTCCCTGATAGTCTTACTGAGAGGGGGGCAGGGGGCGGGTCCTGCATGACATGTGACCTTATTTGTGACCAGAGAGCCAAAACAATCTTTCTGGAGGCCTGTCGACAGAATCATTGTACAGGAAACATTTGGAGCAATGGCCACCCCAGGGTGATGTTTCTGTGCTGCATCTGCAAATACTGCCTGGTCGCACTCACAGGGTCCTTGGCTGCTCTGACTAATGACAGGCACTTGATCATTTGCACAACAACTCTTGCCTTGGGCTGACTCATCACACTGAAACGATGACCCCGGGAAAGCAGGACCCAGGGCAGGCTGAGTGTCCTTTATAGCCCTTTTTAAATGTTGTTCTATTGAAATCCATGCTTCAGGGAGCAAACTCGAATGTACCAACCTATATATATTCTAGAACTCAAATAGAATTAAAACTCTTTTAAGAGTAAAAAAAATTCTGGCTCTCCAGCAGGTACAGGGCAGCATGAATTATATAAAAAGTAGATGGCCCTCAGTCCAGGCACCAAATTTTTCACATCAGACTTTCAGCTCTAAAAAACAAGCAATGAAGAATGCTTTAAAAATATCTTCTGCAAAACCATCATAAAGAAAAAATAATTTTGCTCAGCATACTGGTTCATGCCTGTAATTCCAGCGCTTTGGGAGGCAGAGGCGAGAGGATTGCCTGAATGCATGGGTTCGAGACAGCCTGGGCAATTTGGCAAGACCTCATCTCCACAATAAGTCAAAAACATAGCTGGATGTGGTGGTGCATGCCTGTAGTTCCAGCTACTTGGAAGGCTAAGGCCAAAGGATTACCTGAGCCCAGCAGGTTGAGGCTGCAGTAGCTGTGAATGTGTCCCTGAACTCTAGCCTGGGTAACAGAGTGAGAATCTGGCAGAAAGAAAGAAAGAAAGAAAGAAAGAAAGAAAGGAAGGAAGGAAGGAAGGAAGGAAGGAAGGAAGGAAGGAAGGAAGGAAGGAAGGAAATTTTAAAATGTGTGGTTTTCCAAAGCCTGTGATGTAAGGATTCATAGGATATATGCTTTCTAGTATCAATAGAAAATTTAGTGTTTGCAAGCACATGCATCTGCTTCCTCTCAATTAAAAAAAAACCCCCACAAAAAACCCAATACAATCCAATTCATTTCCCTTTTTGCCTTGGCTGCCAAGAGGCTCAGAATCAAATTTAGTGACCCATCATAGTCATGAGACATAGCCCTACTGTCTCCTCCTTCTGATCTGAGCACTGGGCTGCCTTTTATGAGTTGTGGTCCCCTGTGGATGTGTGTCTCTCCATGGTAAGCCCTGCTGGACCCACCTCACAGTAGGCTGGTATAAATGGCTGAAATTTGGATAGGACTTACTTAGATAGGATCCGTGACATCTATCAAAATTCTGGCTGCATCCTAATAACACTTCTAAGATGGGGAGGCAGCAGAGAATGTATCTTTTAAAAGACATACCCATACTCTTTACTGAATTATGCAGTATTTTTCTGCATATTGGTAACAGGAACAGACATAGTCACAGCTGTTCATTTGTTATGATGTTTTCCTTTGTGGTAAGAAAAGTAAAACATACTTTAGCTGAAGGCGGCCCAAAGCTTGGAACCTGAGACTGTGGGTCACACCCCTGTCTCCAGGGTCACTGGAACCCTGGAATCAAAAACACCTTCGAACAACCACACAGCTTGTGAGTCTGTTCCTGGGGAACATATGTCTCACTGAAAAAGGAAGGAAGGGCTACAATTTTTTTTTCTAAAAATCTGCTGAAAGCGCCGACTGTTCTATTTTAGGATAGTCAAGACACAGCACCAAGCATTTTTTATCCACATCAGTGGAGGATGATGTGACAATACCACACCTCGCAAATAGGCCAGCGGGGGGCTGAGAGCTGTCCTGGTAGCCTGAGAGCAGCCCCAGGGCTGTGACCCTGTCTCCTTGTTGCCATTCAGAAACAAAACAACACAGTGGACAGATGTCCTACCCATACTATGGGCCATTTAAAAGCACATTCTGCTGGGCACAGTGGCTCACAACTATAATCCCAGCACTTTGGGAGGCCAAGGCAAGAGAATTGCCTGAGTCCAGGAGTTCAAAACTAGCCTGGGCAACATGGTGAGATCTCATCACTACAAATAAATAAATAAATAAAATTAGCCGGGTGTGGTGGCACATATCTGTAGTCCCAGCTACTTGGAAGCCTGAGGCACAAGGATCACCTGAGCCCAAGAGGTCGAGGCTGTGGTGGCCATGAGTGTGCCACTGCACTCCAGCCTGGGTGTCAGAGTGAGACTCTGACTCAAAACAACAAACAAACAAACAAAAATAACAACATATTCTGTGAAGAGTGCTTCTTAGCTGAGTGGAACTAAAAGGGTACCTAAGAGTATTTCAAAAGCACACAGAGGCCTGGTGCTTAGGAAGCAGGCTAAAATGGTTATCAAGACTGGCAACGCATGTATTGCCTCTTTTGATAACGTATATTTGCTCTTTAAATTGAGATGCCAATAGGTCCTTGGACTGAGGAACTGCCTACCTGGCGTTCAATGCCGTGAAACCCTTGGAGGCATCCGCAGAAGCTGCCGTCAGTGGTTTCTGCAGCTAAGAGAGACTGAGAGCATCTGGAGACAGAGAATCCTTTCCAATCCAAAGAAATGCATCTACCTGAAGATAATGCTCCCACTGAACACACGTGTGGCTCATCCTCCAGTTGATGACTTTGAGGCACTTGAAATTGTCCATATTTGACCAGTTTTGACCAATGGCATCAACAATTTTATATAGCTTAACATTTATCGAGCACCTACAGTAAGTTCCCTACATTTGAACAAGTTCTGTTCTGAAGTGTTCTGCAGCACGTTTGTAAGTCCAACAAAATTAAGCCTAAGTGCCCAACTAACACAATTGGCTATATAGTACTATACTTTAATAAGTACATAATACTTTTCACAAATAATACATAGAAAACAAACAGTACTGTAGAGTACACAAAAACACAACCACCTGTAGAGGATGTACACATGTAATAATGTACTCCAGACATGTGAACTCACATGATTGGACATGCAAATGAACTTTCACATCTTTGAAAGTTCTCAGCTTGAAGGTTTGTATGTAGGGGACTTATTGAATTACGCACCTAGCATTGAGGAAACAACTATGAATTATTGATCACAACATCCAAACCAGCAGGATCAACATTGTAGCAACAGTAGGAACTCACAGGAAGCTATGAGTTAACTCTCTGCCATGTGCCCCCAAAATGACATGCCATGCACCCATGAAGTGTCCCTACCCCCAAAAATGACATCTATGTCAGGAACCACCCAGGCTACCAGCAGCATGATTACAGCTATCATTTCCAAGGTGCTGTGTGCACCACACATGGTATACCGTTCAGTCCTTACAAAAACACCAGGTAATAGGTTCTTCTAAGATCTCCATTTTACAGAGGACGAAACTGAGGCCTAGAACAGTCAAGCACATAGTAAATGGCAATGCAGAAGACAATGAATAATGAAGTTCACTTGCTGTCCCCCTAAGCTATCCTCCCACTGGCCATGGGTTGAAGAATGACCTTCAACCATGTCAGGCCCTAATTCCTGGAAATTGTCAATGTGACTTTATTTGGAAAAAGGGTCTTTGTAGGTGGGATAAAGAATCTCGGGATGGAAAGACTATCCTGGATTTTTTCAGGTTGATCCTAAATGTAATCACAAATATAATCTCTCTTTATGAGAGAGAATCAGAGGAGATTTACACACACACACAAGAGATGCCACAGAGAGATGATGAAGATGCTGACCCCAAACATGGAGTGATGCAGCCACAAGTCAAGGAATGCTGGCAGCCACCAGAAGACAGAAAAGATGAGGAATGGATTCCCCCAGAGCCTCCAGAGGGATCCAGCCCTGCCTAACCTTGATTCGGGACCAGTGACACCTATTTCAGATTTCTGGACTTCAAAACTGTGAGAAAATATGTTTCTGTTGTTTTAAGCTTCCTAGCTGATTCTGATTTATTAGAGAAGTCCCAAGACACTCACATACCTCCTTTCACTAGTTTTCAAGGCAGCCATCCCTCTGGCTGGACAGAGCAACTTCCCAGAGAACTTTACTTTCCTTCCTTCCTTCCTTCCTTCCTTCCTTCCTTCCTTCCTTCCTTCCTTTCTTCCTTCTTTCCTTCCTCCCTCACTCCCTCCCTCCCTCTCTCCTCCCCACCCCGCTCTCGCGCTCTCTCTTTTTTTCTGTCAGTCTCACTCTGTTGCAGTGGCACAATCACAGCTCACCGCACTGCACCTCAACCTCCTTGGGCTCAGGCAATCCTTCTGCCTCAGCCTCCCAAGTAGCTGGGACTACTGGTGTGTGCCACCACACCCAGCTGATTTTTCAATTTATTATAGAGACGAGGTCTCACCATGTTACCCAGGCTGGTCTCAAATTCATGGGCTCAAGCAATCCTCTCACTTTGGCCTCCCCAAATGCTGCAATTACAAGCATAAGCCACCACACTTGGCCAAGAGCTTTTCTTGGTGTTGTAAAATCAACCAATTCTTAACATGCTAGGGGTAATCTCTTTTCTGTAGGATAGACCTTGGGTTTCTAGGAGGCTTCCAGCTAGCAAGATCATGTCAGAGGAGTTAGGATGACCTTGAATACAGTTCCATGCCTTCATAAAAGCAGAACACGTTCCTGGAACATGAGGTACAATATTTCTCATGATTTTTGGTCTGTGCAAGAATCCAGCTGCCTGTGTGTCATTAATTGGGTGACTCATTTCATCAGAAAAGTATCTGAAATTTGTGCTGTATTTTCCAAGGACTTGTACCTCCAAGCCATTCCAACAGATTGCTCATTTATATTAGCTTCTAAATTTAAAACACATGCTGTTTCCCATAGCAATATGCAATCAGAATTCACTCTAAATTTCTGATCTGGAAATTCAGGGCTTGTCTGTTCTGCCCTGTTGGAAGGGAAACCAGGACTGCATTGCTTTCCCTGTTTGAGCTCAGCTGTCATTCGAGCACGCTTTGTCCTGACACAACCTGGCACCTCATCACACCGTGTAACATGGCAGAGTTTGACCCACAACAAACCTAACTGAAAATAGAGCCTCATACTTTTTTAGATTACTGTCTGGAGCAAAAATAACTGTATTATAAGCTTCATATTCTCACTAAAGGAGCAAGGTTCTCCCCACAGGGGTCACAGAGCAGGAACTTGATAGGTGGTTCTATGCCGGGCTTAGTGGGGACACTTTGGTGTGCAGGAAGGACACAGTGCTAATCAGATCCCCAAAGTCACTGACTGCCAGGTAAAGGAGGGCTTTGTTGCCAGAGCTGGGTTGGAGTTTGCCTTTTTTTTTTTTAATGCAAACTCCTGGAGACCCTAGGGATGGCCACCACTCAAACTTCTCTTTTTATGCATTGATTCAACAAATATTTGTAGCATGCCTGTTGTTAGCCAAGTACCAGGAACTCATTTGCCAGTGAACAGAAGACAAGGCCCCTCTCTCCATGAAGCGTCATTCTGATAGGAGATGGAACATTCTGGTGAGAGAGACATGACCCTGGATCCCTCCCTATCCACAGCTAGCTGGCTCTAAGAACCAGCTCACTTCCTCTACCCCCTCACCCTCAGTACAGTGAGAAGAGTCGGTAAATAAGGACTTGAGGCCAGGCATGGTGGCTCATGCCTGTAATACCAGCACTTTGGGAAGCCAAGGTGAAAGAATCACTTGAGGCCAGGAGTTCAAGACTAGCCCAAGCAACATAGTGAGACCCCGTCTTTACAAAAATGGTTTTTAAAAATTAGCTGGGCACAGGGCCATGTTCCTCTATCTCCATCTACTCAAGAGGCTGAGGCGAAAGGATTGCATGGGCTCAGGACATTGAGGCTGCAGTGAGCTATGATCATGCCATTGTACTCCAGCCTGGGCAGCAGAGTGAGACTCTGTCACTTAAATTAAAAAGAAAGAAAGAAACTTAGGGCACATGTGACAAACAGCAGTCCTAGGAGGACAGCGGTACAGGAGATCTGAAAGGGGGACTACTAGACCATCTCAAGGATGTCTCCACCAGAGTGCTCCTAGGAAAGATGACCACAGGAAAGTAGCAGACAGGGAGCAATTAACAGCCTGGGCCCTGTTCGTCTGTAGAGAACCAGTTTTGCCTCAATGTCCTCTTCTGAAAAGTGAGTTGAAAAAGAATAGTTGCCTCATGGGGTTGTTCTAACAATTAAATGAGGTAATACCATAAAAGCTCAGAACAGAGAGCCTAGGGCATGTGAAGCACCAAGCAACTCCTAGCTGTGGTTTTATTATGAATAAAGGCAGGGCCCTCATTGTTGTCTCTTTAAAGGGAAAAGAACATGCAAATCGTTTTGGGTCTTTTTTGTTTTTGTTTTTTGAGTTACAGGGTCTCACTCTGTCACCCAGGCTGGAGTACAGTGGCACAATCACGGATCATGGCAGCTTTGACCTACTGGGGTTAGGCAATCCTTCCACCTTGACCTCCCAAGTAACTGGGATGTCCCACCACACCCAGCTAAACTTTTTACTTTTTTGTAAAGATGAAGTCTCACTATGTTGTCCAGGCTGGTCTTAAACTCCTGGGCTCAAGCAATCCTTCCCCCTTGGCCTCCCAAAGTGCTGGGATTACAGGTGTGAGCCACCACACCAAGCCCCACCTTTTCTTAAACAAGGTAAGAAAACTATTATATAAGGGAAAAACCTGCAAGGGAACAGGGAATAATAAAAACAATTTTCTTGGGCCCCCATGGCTGGAGGTGACTTATCCTTTCACTATGGCTAGAATGTTGTGAAAGTAATAAATCAGATTCCAGAATGACAAAAGAGAACTGGCTCAGTGGCTAGACACAATAAGTGTGTCTGCCACCTAGGGTAAAGTATTTGAGAGGTGGTACCAAGTCCATCTAAGCCCTGTCCCCACAATACACAGCAACCATGAAGTTGGAGGAATGACTGCGCCATGGCTTGCTGACTGTGGGGGACACAGTCCACTCTGCGTCTGGGCCCTTCTGCCACCCCTCATTGCACCCACTGTGCCTGGGTGGCTGCTTGCACTCTACTAGCCCCTGCCTGGGGAGCCCCTTATCTGCCCAGCAGATGTGCCTGTGCCCCATTCCACCAGCACCCTGCTCTTGGGGACCCTGCCTGCTCTGCTGTATTGTGTCTCCCCTGACCTCCGCCCCATCCTGCCTTGCCTCATGTCAGCTAGAATTGGGATCAGCAGCTACAATATAATAGAAAACCCCACACAACAGGGACATAACCCTCTCAGGGTCTCCTTCACATAGAGAATGTCTATGGTACTTGGCCCTGGGTCCAGCCTCAGACCCAGGTTCCTGCACCATCTCTACTGCTCCAGGGAGAGTTCAGACTCATCCTCGAGGTCACCATGGGGCTCAGTCACCCCATTCCTGTGCCTAGAGCAGGGTCCATACCCGTTAAGCAGACTTCATCAATTCCTTAAAACGCTCCACTGTATCTTCTGGCTAGGACTGAGTCATGTGGCCACCTCATCTGCTAAAAAATCCAGTAGACATTGTGTCACTGAGGAAGGAGACAGTGGATTTGGGGTCTTTGCTACGACTCCTCTAGCCTATTCTCTCCCCAGCAGCCAGAGCCTACCTGAGACAAGGATTCCAGTGTCTATTTGGGAATCCTTAGGAGTGAGGAGGTGACACAGGAGGGAAAGCAGCCAGTGAGGGTATACTGTTGAGATGGAAGGTGGGGACGAGACCATCCATAGTTCTACCTCTCAAAGATGAAGGAGCAAGAAACCAACTCTAAGCGTCCTTGGTGATGACGTTGGGGAACACGGAGCTGCCAGTGCAAGTGGGGGACGGTCAGGGAAGCTCACCGGAAGGAGTGGGAGGGGCCAGTGAGGCTGCACATTGCAAAGGCTCACGTTTTGATAAGTGTTTCTCAATAGAATGGGTTTGCTCTGCCACCCTATATATTGTAGGCATTTGGACACATTCTGTTAAGGGCACCGATGACTTTACCAGATACCAAGGGGTCTAGGCACAGTAACAAGGGAAGGGCCTCACCCCAGAGCTGACACAAGTCACAGGAAATCCAAAAGACGAGACATGTTGATACCTCAGGGATGCAATTGGCAGACCCACCCAACCCATGGGAGCTTGCCTGGGACAAGGAAAACAGAGTCCCCAACAATCCAAGAAGCAGAAGGGAGATGGACGAAAACCTCTAAAATAAAAAGCAAAATTGGCCATGCACGGTGGTTCATGCCTGTAATCCCAACACTTTGGGAGGCCGAAGCAAGAGGTTTGCTTGAGCCCAGGAGTTCACAGCCAACATGGGGAACATGGTGATATCCTGTCTCTACAAAAAAATTAAAAAATTAGATAGGTGTGGTGGTGCACACCTGTAGTCTCAGCTACTTGGGAGGCTAAGGTAGAAGGGTCACCTGAGCCCAGAAGGTTGAGGCCGTGGTAAGCTGTGATCGTGCCACTGTGCTCCAGCCTAGGCAACAAAGTGAGATCCTAAGTCAAAAAATAATAATAATAAAATATAGAGTAAAATAACTTAAAAGATACCATAACTAACTGGTGGATTCAATTTATTTTTTTTATTAGGGAAATATTGTATATATTTTAAGTAGGATAAACCATGTTATAAAGAATTATGCATAACACATTTTGTGAAATATAAAACAATATATTAGCAAAGACAAAATGCTATAGAATACATGCAAACTCTGTGGTGGACCCAATTTAAATTCCAATTTAAACAAACTTAAAAATACACACACACACACACACACACAAACACACACACACAATAATCATGAGATAACTAGACATTTCCACAAACCGACTATTTGATGATCTTAAGGAATGGTTGTTTTGATTTTCTAAGGAGTGATAATGGTGTTATGGTTTCTGTTTTGTGTTTTAATACTCTTAGGGGAACATTCTGAAATACAGAAGTTCCAGTGAAGAATATGATGATAGAGATTTTGGAATAAACTGGGATGGGGGGAGAGCAGACAGGGCCAAAGATGGCCCCAAGGGGATAATTGCTATGATCCACTATACCCTTCTCTGTTTTGAGTGTTGCCAACTTTCTGTAGTGAAAGGCACCAGCCCTGTGACCTTCCTATACCTGCATGCTGCGCCTCTGAGGCCTTGAGCCGAATCCTGAGATTTGTATCCTGTGGGTGCTGTGACAAATGACCACAAACTTCAGTGGCTTTAAACAACACGCATTTATTCTCTAATCGTTCTGGGGGTCCGAAGTCTCAAATCGAGGTGTAGGCAAGGTGGCCTTTCTCCTGGAGGGCCCGGGAGCAGCCCTTTCCCACCTCCTCCTGGTTCTAGGACCACCAGCTCTCCCCGACTTAGGGCCTCGCCCTCCTTCAAAGCCAGCAGCGCCTTCTCCCCTCTGATTCTGCTTCCATCCTCAAATCTCTCTCTGCCTCTGACCCGCCTACCTCCCTCTTACAAGGACCTTTGTGATTATTATACAAAAGTTGGCCTGGAATATCCAGAATAATCTCCCCATCTCAAGACCTTTAGCTTAGTCCCATCCGCAAAGTCCCTTTTGCTATACAAGTACCGTAAAATACCCTTTGCCATGGTTTAGGCCGGAGATGTCTTTGGGGCCATCATTCAACTCAGCACACTCCTGCTTTTCTTTTAACTGCTGGTGCCCGAGATGGCCTCTCAGGTCACTCACTCCACACAGGTCTCCTTCCAGAGGTCATCAGTCTGAGGCACTGGCCCCAGCCACAGTGCCTGACAGCACACAGGGCCCCACCGCACTCCAGCACTCTCCGTGACATTTAGCGGCCTAATCACCCCCTCCCCATTTTCTACTTTTCCCTGAAATGTGAGTTTCCTGGGAGCAGTGTCTCTCTGGGATACTGTAGAATCCCAGTTAGAAAGACGGTACCTGGCATTGAAGTGCTGCATGAGGGAGTGAGGGGTGAATGCTAAGTTGGCCCTCACCACCACCTGGAAGGACAACATCCTGCCATGCAAGGAAGATTCTATCTGCTCGTCTCCTGCTCCCTCCACAGCAGCCAGGTCCTTCAGCCAGCTGAGCAGCTGTACATACAGCCTTGCTGGTCCACTCAGACTTGCAGCCTGCGGGCACCGTGCCACCACACCAGGCCATGGAGCAGCTGCTAGGGAGGCCCTGCAGGGAGGCAGGAGAAAGGGGGTCCACAGCGGTGTTCCAGAGGACAGTTGGGCTCTAGGATGCCTCCATCAGACACGATTCGCTTTGGCATCACCTGTCTTGTGAAAGACTCACCTGGGAGTCCACATCCTCCCTCCAGGTCTGCTAAGCCTCTTCACAGTAAGACTTCCAGAACGGATTTCCTGTCCTCTGTTCTTTCTCTCCTCCAGTTATTCCCTTAATCCATGCTGAGAGCTCCTTCCCCGCTACTCTCTCAAGAGGCCGCCATGGTCCCCCAGAGTTCACATGGCTACTTTCCCCCATTCTGGTACCCATACTTGTCCTTCCCCTGAGTGCTCTACAGTTTACAACTTGGCCTACTGAGCCCTTTTATTTTTTATTTTGAGTCAGGGTCTCACTCTATCACCCAGACTGGAATGCAGTGACATGGTCACAGCTCACCGCAGCCTCAGCCTCCTGGGTAGCTGGGACTACAGGTGCATGCCATCACACCTGGCTAATTTTTTAATTTTTTTGTAGAAACAAGGTCTCGCTATGTTGCCCAGGCTGATCTCAAACTCCTGGGCTCAAACAATCTTCCCATCTTGGCCTTGGCCTTTCTTTCTTTTTTTTTTTTTGAGTTGGAGTCTTACTCTGTCACCCCGACTGGAGTGCCGTGGCCGCTCCCGGCCACCACAGCCTCGACCTGCTGGGTTCCAGCGATCCTTCCGCCTCAGCCTTCCAAGTAGCTGGAACTACAGGTGCGCGCTATCACGCCTGACTGATTTTTTGATTTATTGTAGAGATGAGGTCTTGCCAAGTTGCCCAGGTGGGTCTCGAACCCGCGGG
>CAUYQG010301291.1:0-38809 GCA_963574415.1 Tarsius wallacei | reverse complement strand
ACTTCCAACACAATGTTGAACAAGAAGGGCAAGAGTGGGCATCCTTGTCTTGTTCCAGTTTTGGGGGAAAATGTTTCCAGTGTCTGTCCATTTAGCAATATGTTAGCTGTGGGTTTATCGTAGATGGCACTTACTATTTTAGGTATGTTCCTTCTAGACCTAGGTGTTTGAGGGTTTTTATCAAGAAGGGATGCTGGATTTTATCAAAAACTTTTTCTGTATCTAATGATATAATCATGTGGTTCTTGTTTTTACATCTATTGATGTATTTAATTACATTTATGGTCCTGTGAATGTTGAACCAACCCTGCATCCTGGGGATGCAGCCTACTTAGTCATGGTGGATGATTTTTGAGACGTGTTTTTGGATCCAATTTGCTAGAATCTTGTTGAAGATTTTGCATGTATGTTCAAAAGGAATATTAGCCTGTAGTTTTCTTTTTTTGTGGGATCTTTACCTGGTTTGGGTATCAGTGTGATGTTAGCTTCGTAAAATAACTTGGGGAGTATTCCTTCTTTCTCAATTGCTTGGAATACTTTCAAAAGGATTGGTATCAGTTCCTCCTTGTACATTTTGTAGAATTCTGCTGGAAAGCCATCCAGTCCAGGGCTTTTTTTTTTTTTGTAGGTAGTTTCCATATGGAGTCAATTTCCTGTGTTGTTATTGGTCTATTTAGTGACTCGATGTCTTCTTGTCTCAACCTGGGGAGGCTGCGTGATGTCAGAAAGTCCTCCATTTCATTTAGGTTATCAAGTTTATTTCCATATAGATGCACATAGTAATTGCTGATAATCTTTTGAATTTCTTCAAGGTCAGTAGTGATTTGATCTTTTGTATCTGATTGTGTTTATTTGGGCTTTTCTCTCTTTTTCTTGGTCATTCTGGCTAGGCATCCATCAATCTTGTTAACTCTTCCAAAAAACCAGTTTTTGGTTTTGTTGATGTTTTCTATATTTTTGTCTTCTATGTCCCATATTTGGGGTCTTATTCTGGTGATTTGAATTCTTCAGTTAAAGTTGGGGTTTTGGTGGTCTTCTCTTGTCAGCTTCCTCAGGTGATTTCTTAGACTCTCCTCTTGTGACCTTTCCGTTTTCTTGATGTGTGCTTTTAGAAATATAAATTCCCCTCTTAGAACTGTTTTCAAGGCATCCCAGAGGTATTGGGAAGATGTTTCTTCATTCTCATTTGTTTCCAGGAATCTTTTAATTTCTGCTTTTATTTCAGTAGTGACCCAGTAGTTGTTCAGCATAATCCTGTTTAGTGTCCATGTCTTTGTGGGCTTTTGGGAAATTATGTTGGTTTTGATTTTTTTTTTTATGATTCCACTGTTGTCTGAGAGGGTGCCTGGCAAGATTTCAATCTTATGGAATTTGTTTATGCTTGATTCATGGCTGAGGATGTGATCGATCTTGGAGCACATTCCATGTGGTGATGAGTAGAATGTATATTCTGTGGTTGTTGGGTGAAATAATCTGTAAGTATCTATTAAGTCCATTTGGTCGAGTGTCAAGTTTAGGTTCTGGATCCCCTTGTTGATTTTTTGCCTCGATGATCTATCTAGGGCTATTAGTGGGATATTCAAGTCCCCTGCTATAATAGTGTTAGAGTCACTGTCTTTTTTTGGTTTACTTAGTAGTTGCTTTGTAAATGCTGGTGCACTTTTGTTGGGTGCATATATGTTTAAGATGGAAATTTGTTGATGAATTGAACCTTTTATCATTATGCAGCATCCTTTTGCATCTTTTTAAATTTTTGATAGCTTAAAGGTTGTTTTGTCTGATATTAAGATCGCAACCCCTGTCTTCATTTGTGATCCATTTACCTGGAAACTCATTTTCCATCCTTTAACTTTGAGTTTGTGTGCATCCCTTGTGGTGAAGTGAGTCTCCTGGACGCAGCAAATAATTGGAACATGGTTTCTTATCCAGTTTGCCATTCTGTGTCTTTCAGTCCATTCACATTCAGGCTGATTATTGAAATGTGATTGTTTATTACTGTCATGAAGTTCTTATACAGTTTTTTCTTTGGTTGCTTGCTTTCTTTTTCTTTGGGGTTAATGTATGTGTGTGTTTTCAAATTTTTTGTTGTGCTGTATTCTCTGTTGATTCTGTGATCTGCTGTTCTCTTGGGAAGTGTGTGGTCATTCTTTTTTTTTTTTCTTTCTTCTGTGCTTAATACCTTTTTAAGTGTCTCCTATACAGCTTGTCTGGAAGCTGCATAATCTTTTAGGAATTGGATGTCTGGGAAGGATTTTAATTCTCCATCACTGATGAAGCTGAGCTTGGCTGATTAGGAAATTCTTGGTTGAAATTGTTTTTCTTTGAGGACTTTGAATATAGGGCTTCAGTCCCTTCTTGCTTATAGTTTTTTCTGCCGATAGGTCTGCTGCTATTCTGATTGGCTTTCCCAAGTAGGTAGTCTGACTGTTCACTCTTGCTACCTTTAGGATTTTTTCTAATGTGCCTACTTTGTGTAGGTGAATTACTATGTGTCTATGGGTTGGTCTTCTCATTTGATGCCTTGTGGGAGTTCTCTGTAGCTTTTGTGTTGGCTGGTCACTTCTCTGGTAAGATGGGGAAAGCTTTCTTGGATTACCTCCTGGAATACTCTCTCCAACTGGTTCTCCATTTCCCTTTTTTTTTTTCCGGGATACCTATCAGGCGTAGGTTTGTCCTCTTGATATAATCACACATCTCTTGTAGGCTTTGTTCTTTTTGTCAGAATCTTCTTTCTATGTTTTTTACAGATCAGGTTAATTCCATTTTCTGATTTTCATGTTCTGAGATTTTTTTTCTTCAGCTAGATTAATTCTGCTTTCCATGCTTGTCATCTTGTTATTTATTTCCTGGATGAAATTTTTTATTGCCAAAATCTCAGTTGCAAGTTCTTTCAGTGTGGCATCTTATCTTTCTTGAGTTTTATTCACTCTTTCCATCCATTCCCTAATCCCTGTCATATTCTGGGGTCAGTTGTTGGTGATATTCATTGTTTGGGCACCAAGGTCTGATTCTTCTGTTTTGTCTTCAGTACACTCTAAATTTCCTGAGGTCTTCCTTTGGTTTTTCCTCATTTGTGACTGATCTCTTGTTTTTCTCTTTAGTTCTGTTATACAGTGTCAGTGGGAGAGGCTTTCCCTTCTGATGTTTGCATAGTCCTCTATTCTTCCCTGATCCAGGTTCTGGATGTGTTCTATTTTGAAATAACATGGTGGATGAGAAGCTCTGCTGTCTCTTGTAGTTTTTAAAATTAGAATAAAATAGGGGCTGGGGGTGCCAGGATTCAGAAACTACTTGCAAATTACAGTGTTCACTTATTGTGGTATGTGTTCCCTGAGACTTACTCCCCACCACCACTCTATATGATGATGTAAAGCAGAAAACAATGCAAAAAACAATTGAACACACACACACACACACACACACACACACACACACAGACATACACACCCCCCCCAAAAAAACTGGAATAACAACAAAGTGAAATAAAACAAACAACCAAAAAAAAAAAAAAAAAACCAAGAAAACTAAACACACAGACACATTCCTAGCATATGTGAATAGAGAAGAAAAATAGACTAAAGGAAAAGAAAAAAAAAAAAGGAATTCAGGCCAAACCCTCATACATATATTGCCACACACCTTAAACTATAAGAAATGAAAATTAAAAAAAAACAGAAGAACAAAAGAGCAAAAACAATCAACAACAACAAAATTGAAAGATGAACACTAAATCACTCACATATACACATAAATAGAAAATGACAAATAAAAAAAGAAAGAACAGGAAAAAAAAAAGAAAAAATATTTGAGGGGGAGCAGATTAAATCTTCACATACACATTCATGTACAAAGGAAAATATTTTAAAAATAGATGAACTGACAAACAGTCAAAAAAATTTTTTAAATTTTTTAAAAATGAAAATTTAAAAAAAAAGGTGCCATTGTGTGGGAGGCTCTGTTATTGTTCCTCTAATCAGGTCTCTCCTGCAGAGCCACCTCTTTCACTCTGTCCTCAGTGTCCAAAGCAGGGAAGGAGGAGGGGCAATGGAGGTGAGTGGGGCTGCAGTCCTCCCCTCCCACTCTCATATGTACAGGAAGATCTCCTCTGATGGGGTGGTACAGGAGTGTTTCTTCCGCAGTTATGTATTCGCGGGGGGTGGGGGGGTTGGGGGGGTGGGAGGTGACTCAGCCAGACTTATCCTGGAATGGAGTTCTCTTATTGCGACTGATGTCCAGGTTCCACCTGGGCTTGTCCCTCTCAGTCATGGCCCAGCTGTGTGGGTCTGACATTCAGAGGATTGCTGGGGAGAAGGTGGTTTGTGTCAGTCCTGGACTCACTACTGATCTCTTTGGAGTTCTTCCTCTTTCTTTTTTGGCCACAACCTTTGTCCTGCAGCTGGATCAGGGTAGGGGTTGGGGCGCCTGGAACTCAGCACTCGTCAGGTCCCTCCGAAGTTTGTGCTTTCAGGATATTCCCTCTGGGTCATGATCAATCCCTGAGTATTGATCTGCCAGTCACAGAGATCAGGTCTGTTGCTCCATGGTGAACGAGTCAGAGCACTTTCCTTCCCCGCCTTCAAGATGATGGTGGGGTGCCTCTCTTGTCCTCTTCCATGGGGCTTTGCCTCTGGGATCCCTCTGCAGACCCTGCTGCCAGTGCTCTGCCAGTGCTCTGCTAGGCACTGAAGTGATGAGGGAAAGTCAGGAGCTGGCAGTCTCTCTCCTGTTGCACTGGTGAGGGAGAGTCTGGGGTAATATTTTCTCCCCACCGCTTTTGTCTGTTTTTAAAAAATAATAGCACTTGGCTTCTGCGACCTGTGAAGAGGCAGGGACATGAAGCAGAGAAGCTGCAGCATCAGCTGTTGCACCAGGGACCTAGCCACTTGCTCATGAGCCCCCACTTAGACAGTCTCTCCCAGCATTTTCTTCCCTGGGATGGTTTGTTGATTTAAAAAAAAAAAAGAAAAGAAAAGAGAAAGAAAATGACACTCGGCTTCTGCATCCCAGGCATTGCTAGGGTACAAGTCCAGCAATTGTGGCACCAGCCACTGCATCAGGAGAGCCCTGGTCACTAGCTCCCTAGCCCTCACTTAGCCACTCACACGTCCACTCGCTCACCAGCACATACACAAAATTTTCCATATACTCACTCACATGAGGACTCGCATAGCCCGACTGGCTCAGCTGCCATCTTCCCTGGATCTCTCATCTTCCCAGGAACTCCCATCTTCCCCGATCTCCTGACTTTCAATAGATCACAGTGAGGGAGCTGCTCTAGTTTTAGGAAACTCCCACCCAGAAGCTGGTTGTCTATGAATAGTTTAGCATCAGGTTCCTCATGACCCTTGGTGCCTGACAGGTGAGGGGGTGGCCAAATTTCCAACTGCCCTGACAGGTGACTCTCTGCACTGGACCCAGGTCCCCACACATGGTGGGGGGCACCTTGCCTCCAGGACAGGGCAATCCCTTTCTTGTAGTATTATAATACTTATAATAGTATACCTTTGGTTCCATTTTTTGCTATTGTGAATAATGCTACAATAAACATGCATATGCAGGTATCTTTTAAGTAGAATTATTTGAGTTCTTCCAGGTATATTCCCAGAAGGGGGATCACTAGGTCTTATGAAGGTCTTTTTAGATCTTTTAGGAATTGCCACACTGTCTTCCACAGAGGTTGTACTGGTTTACACTCCCACCAACGGTGTAGAAGCATTCCTTTTCCCCAGCATCCTCTTCAGTACCTGTTCTTTTTTGAGTTTGTAGATGGTCATCCATAGATGGCCATCCTGACTGGAGTTAGGCAGTATCTCAGTGTGCTTTTAATTTGCATTTTTTTTGGTGATTATTGAGGCTGAACATTTTATGCACCCAATTAAGAAAACAGATAATATATATAAAAAAATAAGTAAGGAAAAATATATGTAACTCAAAACCCAGAAGATACTACATTTAATATCAAACATTTTCAGGTTTTTTCTGCTTATTATAGATTCTACTTGAAAAATACTTAGGATGTGACTACTCTATGTCAGAATCTATAGAGATGGTTGAAATGTTATTGTATGTGGAATTTAGTGTCTAGCATTTATTTACTTAACAGGTATTCAAACAAATATTGCAGATAATAGGGTGAAATAAACATCAATTTAATGACAGAATCATTCTTTTCTATGAATATACTGTCATTCATGTTGCTGGTTCCATCTTGTTAAGAATTTAAATCATTTCCACTGTTTTACCTTTATAAATAAATCTGAATAAGGCGTGTTTATGAATTAAATTTAGACTGGATATTCTTAATGGTTTTATGATCTCCCATTTTTTTGTTTGTTCTTAATTACTGAATAGTTGTTTTTATTTACAGCATTTTTACCAATTTTTAGCATTAGCCTTCACTATGAGAGGAACTGCTATCTAAATGGACAGAAATTGAGACTCAGAAATGCTAATAGCTTGCCTGTAGTAGCACAGTTAATTCCTGGCATGACTGGCTGGTGTCTCCTGATTTGTTTTCCAGTTGTAGTCTTTCTTACCTGCAATACTTCAAATACAGTGTGCTTTTATCAGGATGTAAAACATATTGTAATGTAACATTGATAAGTATTCATAAAAGAGTTCTTAGTTAAGCATCATCTCCTCTTGTGGTAAGGTATGCATAGTGCCAGCACAGACGGATCTGCTGGAAAAAGCAAATCACATTTTTAAAAAGAATACTTCTCTGTCATCAGAGCTGGGATTCAATTCACTCTGCAATACTAGTTATGTTAACTTAGACATATTTCTTAGCCAAACTTCTATTTTACAAATCTATTAATCTGTAAAATGAATGTAATAATTCTTGTCACAGTCCTATCACCAATGTATTTACATCACAAAAAACTGGAAAATGTTACACATCAAGGCTTTCTTGCTTCCAAACAAGGTTGCCAGATTTAACAAATAAAAATGTAGGATGCATAGGTACTATTGAATTTTAGAGGAACTTCAAGTAAATTTTTACTATAAATATGTTCCCTATAATACTTGAGATATATGTGTGTATGTGTGTGTTGTTTATCTGAAATATAGTTGCAGTAGGCATACACCAATCAGGACACACTTATACTAAAAACAAAACAAAATTACCAACAAGAGCAAATTGTGTTGCTTATCTGGGTTTCCTCTATTTTATCTGGCAATACTGTAATAAGAGGAATGGTTGTTGAACATTTTACCACACACCATAATTACTGGCACATTTTGGTACTAAATAGATATCAATTTTCTTTGTCTTTCCTGCTTCTCTTCCTGAAATGTAACCCTTATGGAACAAATCATATATTTTCTAAAAGAGCAATTAGGTCTAACAAAACTATCTTTTTTATAAAGATGACATTAGCAATTTCATTAGTGAACTATATCATCTGATGACTATAGACAGTTTAATTAAAAAAGATACAAAATTGAAAACAAAACCTGTAACACCATAGGTATTATTTGTAGTGTCAGTGAATTATTTATTATATTTATGCCACTCAATTTCTTTTTGGATTTTGATAGTTACTACATTTTCATAGAGTCTACTGTGATGAGTTTTTGATGTGTTAACTTCACTAGGCTGTACCAAATTCTTCAGAACTCCCTTTCTCATATATTTTCTGTTTTCTGTTTGCAATTGTTCAACCTTCCTCCTGGGTCTTCATTCAGTTTCTCTGATTCTAGGTCCTGTGTGTGTTTAGTTTCTTGACAGATGGTTTTGATTTCTGCAGAATTTCCTCTTTTTTTCAGTTCCCTCCATACACCAAGTCCTTTGTTTTAGTTTTCTGGATAATAACCAAGAATCTCAGAGAAATACAGTGAACTAGCACCTATCTCTCCTTAGATTTCAGACGATGACATATGCCTGTGACCCTATTACTCATGGTTCACACAAGTCATGAATAGCAAAAATCAATTGCTATTGTTGTGAGAATGAGACCAACTTTTTTTCCAACTCTTTACATCACAAACAAACTGGGTGTCTACAGGCAAGATTTTAAAATGGTACAATAACTTTAAAAACATTATTGAAAATGTGCATAAACACATTTTCAATAAATAATTCATACAAGAATGTTCATAATAAACAATTTGTACAACATGTTTCATAATAGACTTATGTGTAATTGTCCAAACCTAGAAACAACCCAAAGTCTATCAACAGGACAACAAATTATAGTCCATTTCTATAATGTGATATGACTCAGCAATAAGAAATAAAGGGTGCCTGATATAAACAATAATAATAAATCACAAAAATCAGTAAGTTGAGTGAAGAAAGTAGACACAAAGACTACACTCTGTGTGATCCAACTTATATGACAACGGAGGTCAAGCAAAACTAATCTATGCTAATATAAGTCAATAAAAGACTGCCATTCTCTGGAGTAAAGAAATCATTATCTGTCTTTTTGGAATAGTGGTTTCAGGAATTGGTAAAATTATTAAAATTCAATGTACTGAATATTTTAGATTTGTGCATTTTAATTTTATAAAAGGCATTCTTAAAACATGATAATTTTATGCGAAAATTGCAAAAAAGAGAGATCAAACAGGGAAATAAAGAAGAGAAATTTAATGCAGATCAATTAATTCTTAATAAAAAGATTAACTGGTATACTGAGTAATTTCATGTTAATAAATGCAGACATTTAGGTTAAAAATACATATTTCTAGAAAATCACAAGTTATTGACATAACAGAAGTAGAAAATCTAAAAGTCTTATGTCTCTTAAATATATTAATCTGTAATTTAAAATTTTTTCACAAATAAAATTCCAGATATAGAAGATTTTATCACTAAATTTTAAATTATATGTGAGAATATAAAGGCCAAGAATAACCCATATAAAATTAAAGAACAATAAAATATTTTACCCTTCTCAATGTGAAGACTTTTTAAAAAGTTATAATAATTAAGACAGTATGATATTAGCACAAGCATAGATTATTATTTTTCCTCTTTCAATTTTTATTTTAAAATTGTGGGGTACTATTCAGGGTTAGGTATACAAATATTCATTGTGCAGGTAACCTTGTTGATGAGGTGTGCCCCCCTTCCCCAAGAGTAGACTTTAATACAGTAAACTATTAATATAATATAAATATAACAGATTAGAGAATTGAAAATTAGTTCCACTTATAAAGGATATGTGGTTTATGATAAAGGTACTTTCTAGAACAGTTTGAAATGACAGATTTTTCAATGCCTGTGGCTGAGACAACTGGATATAAATATTGTAAAATATTGTAGTAGTGTCCTACCTCATGCTAAAGAGAGTTATAAATTGTAACATGTTTTTAGGTCTAAATGTGAAAAATAAACTAACTTATCTTTTAGACAATGACATAGAAAAGATGGTTTCTTATATGGGAGAAAAATACCAATTATAAAAGAAAATATTAATGAACTAATCTCTAATAAAATCAATAACTTATGTTCATCAAAATATATTGTTAAAAAGTGAAAAGTGATCCAAGCACTTTGGGAGACCAAGATGAGAGGACAGCCTGAGCCCATGGGTTCGAGACCATCTTGGACAACTTGGCGAGACCTCATCTCTACAATAAATCAAAAAATTAGCTGGGTGTGGTGGTGCATGCGTGTAGTTCCAGCTACTTGGAAGGCTGAGGTGGAAGGATCGCCTGAGCCCAGCAGGTCGAGGCTGCAGTAGCCGGGAGCGTGCCACTGACCTCTAACCTGGGTGACAGAGTGAGACTCCAACTCAAAAAAACCCCCCCAAAAAGTGAAAAGTAAATTCATAAAGTGGAAGAAGATATTTATGAACACCTACAACCAATGAAAATCTTATAATTAGAAAACACATAAACTGACAAATCAATTTTAAAAAGAACTATAACAACTAAAAACGGGAACTAGTTAAGAACATAAGCAGGCCGGGCTTGGTGGCTCAGCCTGTAATCCCGCGCCTTGGGAGGCTGAGGTGAGTGGATTGCCTGAGCCCGCGGGTTCGAGACTCGCCTGGGCAACTTGGCGAGCCCTCATCTCTACAATAAATCAAAAAATTAGCCGGGCGTGGTAGCGCGCGCCTGTGGTTCCAGCTACTTGGAAGGCTGAGGCGGAAGGACCGCCGGAGCCCAGCAGGTCGAGGCTGCGGTGGCCGGGAGCAGCCACTGCACTCCAGTCTGGGCGAAGGAGTGAGACTCCAACTCAAAAAAAAAAAAAAAAAAGAACATAAGCAGGCCCACATTAAAAAAGGATTTCCAAGGGATCTTCCAGAAAATGTAAATGAAACTCTCAAAGATTTGCCACCCAACTTTCATAAAAATAACTTTAAAAAAATATAGAATGCCAAAACTAGGGGATATATCATTCTATTTATGTTAAGGTAAACAACAACAAAAAAAGCCACACTAATTTTCGTATTATAATTTAAGATACTATTTGTCATGAGGAGTAGAGAAGGTTAGAATTTGGAAGGGAGCAGGAGATCAATTCTGAGGTGCTGGTGATGTTGTATTTCTGAACTTGATACTAGTCACCAGGTGTGTTCACTTTGTGATAATGCTTTATTTTAACTCTTCTCTTTTCTGTGTGTATATTTCAACAAAACCTTTTAAAACCCCACTAGGAATAAACAAAAGAAGACAATTATTTACAGAGTTGAAACTTAAACCAATAATAGAACTTCGTAAAAAATCACAACAATAAGTTTGATAAACATTTCTCAAAATTGATAGAAATTTGACTCAAAGAAAAACTGAAATTTGTGAATACACAAATTACTCATCAAGGGAAGTAAAGTTTTAAACATAACAAGATAACACTATCCAGACAATATGTTCTATTCTGAGTTATTTATTTGATAGACATTTATTTAGCAGGTTTTTACAGTCAGTAATTGAAACTTAATTTTTAAATTGGAATTTCTGTTTTTGTACCTATTTAGCAGAGCATCTAGTTGAAGACTCCTGGCCTCTTCTGTTTCCTCAAAATTTTACTCTTTTCAAATTTAGATCAGCACATTTCATCAAAGATACATATTGGACTGCACATTTGGCCTGGGTAGTGTTGCTAATTACCCTCCATGCTGAACAACAAAACACTGTTGAAGATGTTCTGACCCAATATTGTAAAAGAAAAGAGGCAGGAAAGAGATCAATTTGGGTGCAAATCCCAGGATTTCTGGCAAGTTATATAATAATGGTAACTGATATTTGAAAGCTTATTAAGCACCAAGCACTCTTCTAAGAAATGCCATAACCTACGAGTTTTGTCCTTGTAGTCATTCTGTGAGTCATATGCTATTTTTATTGGGATTTGACAGGTGAGATAACTAAAGCACAGGAAAGTTATGATCTTGCTTAAGGTAATACTGATAAGTTTTAGAGCTAAAGTTTTAATATTCGCTGACTATTTTGAGAACATATAGTCTTAATCACTAAGTTATATTGTCCTTCTGCCTACTAAAAAAAAAAAAAAACTTAAAGACTTAGTTCCCTCACTTGCAAATGAGAAATAATTTTATTTACATGGTAATCTTGTGGTGTGGGTAACATTAAAAAGGTAACAAATGCAAATGTAGAAGCGTGCTCTGTCACATGCCAGGCACACAGACATGTGCACTTCATACAGTTTTGTTTACATTCAATGAAGCAATTTTATCTAATTATACTAAATTATCTAATTATACTGCAAACTTCTAAATAGTATATGTTATTATTTTTGTTGTTATTATTATCCTCATTTTACAGATGGGGAAACTAAGGTAGACAAAAGGTGAAGTAACTTTCTTAAGCCATGGCCCTACTAAGTAGAAGATTGTTTTCCGAACCATAGTCTGTTGCCAGAGCCCATCTGTTTAACACCTTTACAGTGTCTCCTCATCACACCATGAATTTCTTTTAGATCGGGAGCTTTGCTTGTCTTATTTTTAGACTCTTGCCACTGGTAGTATCTGACACAAATAGTTGAAAAAACATTAAAATATTAGATCTGTACTTTAAAAAGAATACTCTAGAATTGATATGACAAATAGATTGTCTAATATAGACAACTGGATAGTCTGGGAGAAAGATTTCTTTGTACTAAATCACTTGATTTTTAATTAACAAATGAATTTATGAACCATTGAACACATACAAGATATCAGCTTGGATGATCTAGCCCATATCTAACCTATATTTAGATACACCAGAACATGTTTAAGTGTGCATAGACATGAATAGCATTTCAACGATGGGTCAGAAAGATTTGGTGACAGATTCAAGACCTAAGGCTATGAACAGAATGCCAGCACACTCTCCAGTATCAACTCTGGGTTCTCAATTATTATGTCAATTAGGCTTTTGACAAATAGAGTGACTGAATGTATTTTTTCCCCACAGCCCATGGTGTTAAGTCTTCAGAGCTGGGAAAAACTTGCTATAGCATCTTCCTCTAGGCTAAGTGTCATCTGCAGGTGAAGATCCAAGTAGATGATGCGAGCATGGTAATTGTATCAGCCCAGGTTTTTGTGACGGTTCATCATCTGCTTGAGTCTCCTTTACAAGGTGTGATTTTTGTATCCTTCCTATGCTTTTCCAGAATGCAAATTAATATAGATGGCTATTTAAATCCAAAAAAAGTCAGTCGGATTTTTAACATGTATTCTCTACCTTGCCTAGTTGTCATACATAGACTTTAGCATCCCACTTTAAAGTTTCTGTCTAAGCACATGTGTGTTATAATCATTTCATTCAAGCAGCAAAACCATTAACTGGAAAGTGAAAAGCAAATGTTTGAGTCAAGGATATCTCTAAGTGGATAATCTGAGGAATCTGGGACCAGTTTTACTGTATAATTCTTCTAACCTGCAGGTACTCCTGTTGTCTCATAATTGAGAGCTACCACAGTGCTAGTTTCTTGGATGTCATCAAAATTATCTGTGACTATAGGTTAGAAGTTCAGGTCCTTTCTTACCAAGTGCTAGATGAATGACTGTAGGCAAGCATAAATGCCATATATGCTATGGGCAATTGACAGCATTCATTCTCTTATCCTCCTCTGCAGTTTTCTATATAACAATAGATGCTGGTATGGATGTGGAGAAAAGGAAACACTTATACGCTGTTAATGAGAGTGTAAATTATTATGGCTTCTCTGGGAAGCAGCATGGAGATTATTCAAGTAACTAAAAGTAGATCTACCATTTGATCCAGCAATCCCACTACTAGGTATCTACCCTAAGAAGCAGAGGTCGTTATATAGAAAAGACAACTGCACCTGCATGTTTACCACAGCACAATTCACAATTGCAAAATGTGGAATCAACCTAAATGCCCATCAACCGATCAGTGGATAAGGAAAATGTGGTATATATACCCCATGGAATCTATGCAGCCATAAAAAAGAATAAAATCATGTCCTTTGCAGCAACATGGATGGAGCTGAAGATCATCATCCTAAATAAACTTACTCAGAAACAGAAAATCAAATATCACGTATTCTCACTCATATGTGGGAGCTAAATGGTCACAAAGATAGAAATAATAGACACTGGAGGCACCGATAAGGGAGAAGGGGAGTAAGGATTCAGTAAGTACCTACGGTATATAGTGTTCACTAACTGGGGAACGAGATACCTGAGATCCAATTCCCATCACTACACAATATGTCCTTGTAATGAATATACATGTATATTCCCTGAATCTAAAATAATAATAATAATAATAATAATAATAATAATAATAATAATAATAATAATAACAATAGTTGGAAAGCAAAATTAACCTTTCTTGGCTCTATGGCAACCAGAATTCGGATGCAAACTTGGTTCTACCATTTACACGCTCTTAAGGGATTCAGTGGGGAAGAGTGAGAAAAAGGTCATCCCACTGTTGTTTCTGCAGGCAAGACCAATCATGGCCAAACGATTACCAAGAAGCAATTCCTGCAGTTACAATGGCAGCTCTACCAGCAACTCCCTGATCCCCCAAGTCCCTATGGTGGAATGCATTCTAACTTTAATTGTTGCAGGCTCCTCCAGTCCTTCCAAGATTCTATAAGCACATAATTCCTTGTGTTAATTCTCATTCTGTGTAAAAACACTTAGAGGGGTTTCAGTTCCCTACTGTGAGCACTGACTGCTAGAGCAAGTCTCTCCCTGAGACCTCAGCTAATTTATCCCCTTAGTGAGACTAATGAAATAATTAAATGCAGGGACCCAGAACAAATTATTCTTTGAGTTTTACATTATTTTTGTATAAAATGCAATTTGGAAAAGCAAAACCTGTAGACAATTTTCCCCTCAGTATAGATTCAAAGACTGTCAAGTTAGAAGTGAAGTATGTCTTTAAAACATTCAATTAAATACTATATATTTTAAAATATCTGCTGTATTTCAAGAAATATACCAGGTGGTGCTTATCTAATAATCAGTCAGATACATTCATTGCCTTCAAGAAGCTCACTCTTTATCAGGAGTAATGGAGACATACTCAGAGAATTTTGGTAGAGTGCCCTGAGGGGTACAATGATGACCAGAACTGGGTTTGATGTAAACAAAGGAGAATAGCAGTAATCCATCTTGGGAAAAGAAGTTTCCTGAAAATCTCAGAGGTTGTGATTCCTCATTGGAGCCATGAACAGTCAGACAAAGTTTAGGAATAATTTAGATGGAGTTGTTGACTGACCACTCAACAATTCCTCCCCATTCCTTCAAGCTGGCAGTTTCCACCTTTCATCATAGAATTGAAATGCCATATGTTTGTATCAATAACTTCCTTTCCAGCTATTTCATGGGCATGTGACACAATTCCGACAAAGAGACCCAATACATATCTGAGGAGTGGTTCAAGGAAGTGTTTGCTTCATAATGAAAAGATGCATGGAGGTTTACTCCCATTGTTACCCCTTCCTATGCATAACATGCTGTTGTCTGAGAATAGGATGCTTGGGGCTACAGCAAGAACATTTTGATGATAAGGGGAAAGAAAAAGAAATCTTGAAGACTTCAACCAAGAGCACTAGCATCATCCCTGAGCTGCGAATTTACTAGTCCTGAAACTTCAGAAATCCCTGACATGGGAAATTTTTAAAAAATTTAAGCCACTTTTTAAGGTTTTCTATTTCATAAGCAAAAACAACAAAAAGCTATATTAAGTAATACATCTATGCTCAGGGTGTGTGAGAATGTACATGTGTTTCCAGACTGGGAAATTTATACGTGCAGGAGATAGAAGACAAAATAGATTATCATATGAGAAGAACTAGGCATTCACTGGGAATTGAGCACAAAGAAACTTTAATGACTGAGAAAATTAGAGATGTAAAAGATCACTGCATCATAATTAGCTTTGCAAGACCTTCTAAGAAGCATGAAAGGAAGTAGGAGAGACTGAAGGCCTGCCCTAAATTTGCATTTGCTTAGAAAGTGCATTGATATTTTTATATGATCTGTTTGGGATGGTTTTGGGTAGAGCTGAGGGAGGGTCGGGTTGGCAAAGTTCCTTCAATTTTAGAGTAAACAAGTATAATTATTAAAAGATATCTTCCTGCTGTAGTGTAGAGAGTTATTTAAAAGGGAGTAGAATTGTAGAGTGAGGCTGTTCAATATGGCAGCCACTAGTCATGCAGCTATTGATAACTTGAAATGTGCCTGGTCCAAATTGATGTGCTGTATGTATAAAATGCACACCAGATTTCAAAGTCTTAGTACAAAAAATTTCAATTATCTCAAGAAGTTTATATTAATCACATGATAAAATAACAATGTGAATGTATTAGGTCAAATAAAATATCACTTAAATTAATTTTGTTTGTTACTTTTTTCTTTGTTTAATATGATTACTAGAAAATTTAAATCATTTATGGGGCTAGCAGTACATTCCAACTGGGCAGAGCTACCAGAGCCGATGATATAAGTAGACTATTGCAGTACTCTAGAGAAGATATAGAGGCAATATGACTGCTGGGAAAGTGACATGGAAAGATGAATTAAAGGGATGTTTACTGGGGTGAGTGAATTATTTAAATGTAGAGTTTTAAGAAAAGACAGAATTTGAAAGTAGCATTCATTTTATTCAATTGGATACTCAGTTTTTTTATAGTATACTATATATTAAGTATGTTAACTTTTATAACAACACCTAAAACTTGTGACTTAACTAAATATAAGTTTATTTTTTTCTCATCGCCATACAAAGGATTGGTGGTCTACTTTCCACATGGTGGAACAAGGGACTCAGTCAACTATGGACCCAGGTTCACTTGAGCCTATGACTTCATTATCTCTAAGGGCTTCTGGATGTTCTGTGAATCTTCTACATTTGAACAACAGTTGGTAGAGGAGAGAAGTAGATAATTGTGCATAGTTTTCTTTTACTGTTGTTGTTTTAATGAGTCAGTCCTGGAAGCAGAGTATATCATGTATATATGTGTACATTTCAGTGTATACAGAATATATCTGTGTACACTTCACTAGCCAGAAAAGTTACATGTCCACATAAAATTGCAAGAAAAGTTGGCAATAGTTGCCAAGATGTGTGCTAAGGAAGAAAGACAAATGGAATTGGTGAGCAACTAGCCTGTCTCTCATGTTTTCACATGGGAGTGATATGCGTAGTCATTTCTGTAGAAAGATAGGCAATACTTCTAGGTATTGCCTTGTTGAGGCTAAGGGATCTATGGAACATGTAAGTAGATAAATCCATGAGGAGTTTGGTGGTATAGAATTAAATTTCAGGAGCGAGTTAGGGTCTGGCAAACAGATATAGACATCATCAACTCATGAATAATTGTGAAGACGTAAGAGTGGGTGAGATGACTGTTTCAAAAGCAGTCTGAGAAACGAATGCTTTGGATAGCAGAGGGACTGTGTACTCCATTGGCATTGCTTTAGAGAAAAATGTCTCCATGTCATTCAGAAGAGTTGTTGTGTTTCAGCAAGGACACCGCTATACTCAACTTTTTGGGTTATTGCTCTAATTTTTCTGAGAGGTTGCTTAGCTGTTTTCTCAAATGGAAAGATTAGGCTCTTGGTTCAGCCCAACATGGGGATAGACATTTCAGGAGAGTTTTACCACTGTTCTTAGGGTAGTAGAACTAGAGCTCAAGGGTAGCCTCAGAAGTTGTTGCTCCATTTTGTGAAAATGATTCCTCTTCTTGATTTTATGCTGGCCTTGCAGATTCTTTTAGCAGCAAGTGACCCATCTTTGCCTTTAATACTCTAGACCTCTCAAAAATGTAACCTATACTCTGTAATGTCACTTCCTTACTCCCTTCTATTCACATATGTGCTTATGAAGTCTGGTATTTTTACCCTCCTCTCTACAGTCAAAATGATGCTACCCTTACAAGTAGGACTGAAAAAAGGAAAGAGGAAACCTCAGGTACAAAGGTTAAGGGAGCTTAGCCCCAAAATCAGTAGTAGATATGAATATGTTTTAATGCCATATTTTTGAAACTCAAAATTAATTGAAAAAATGCATAAGAAGCAAAATATCAAAATCTGAATTGGAGATAGCATCAATCCTAGACATCCGTAATGATTTCTCAATGTAGATCCTTCTGATTTACTGGTATAGGATATATCTCTCTTCTGACTTCCTTCTTGTCTTGGTTTCCTTTTACTTTCTTCCTTCCATCTTTCTCAGAGTCTCACACATGGGCCATCATGTCCACTGAAGAGAATTTAATTTCTTGTTACTCTGTTTTCTTTCCTTTCCTTTCCTTTCCTTTCTTTTCCTTTTCCTCTTCCTTTTCCTTTTCTTCTTCCTTCCTTCCTTCCTTCCTTTCTTTCTTTCAAGTTGGAGTCTCACTCTGTCACCCAGGCTGGAGTGCAGTGGCATGCTGACATCCATCGCAGCCTCAACCTGCTGAGCTCACGTGATCCTTCTGCCTCAGCTTCCCAAGTAGCTGGAACTATAGGCACATACCACCATACCTGGCTAATTTTTTTATTTGTTGTAGACACGAAGTCTCGCCAAGTTGCCCAGACTGTGAGTTCAAGCAATTCTTTCACCTCAGCCTCCCAAAGTACTGGGATTATAGGCCACTGGGCCCAGCTGATACTCTATTTTCAACTACTTTGTTACATTGTGGTAACCCTAGAATCACCATTTCTAGCTCATACCTCCCTAAAATCTAGAGGCACATATTTACTAGCCTTCTGGACATCTCTGCCTGAACATTTTATTCCCAATAAGCCCTTAAAGTTCAAAATGTCAAAAAAATTAATTTTCTACCCATTCCCCAAAATATATCTCCCCTCGTCCTTTATTCACTTGGTTATACTAGCTTTCCCCTTTCACTCTCCACATTTAATTACTCAACAGATTCTAGTAAATTATTTCTATATATTTTTTATTTCAACTTTCTTTTATTTCCATGAATTTTAACCTTATAAAACTTTCATCATCTTTTTTCCTTGTCCCTATCTACCAGCTTTCTCTCTGTGTATTTCTGTCTCACAATGCATACACACATGTACACGTAAACACATATATGGCTGTAATATCTGTCAACCCAATGTGTGTCCATGCATATGTGTACCTTCATACATGTGGATAAACTAAGATGTTAATGGAGGCTAGCTAAAATCATTAATTATAATTTAGAACTATAATTATCCCTATGGAAAGTGATCAATAATACAGATGAAGGACCAGCTATGAGGCAGGGCCCCAGAGAACTAAGAACCTGTGTAAGAAGAAATCAATTTTCTTAATCTAAGCTTGAAGTCCAAAAGCTAGAAAGAATGGTCAAATGTCTAAGAATTCGATCTTAAGTCAAAACAATGCCCTACTGAGTGCATGAAAAACTATAAGCAAGTTACTCCAAACTAAAATATCGTTCTACAACACTTTCCCTTTAGAAAGCTTTGAAGAGCATCCTGACCATCTGCTCATTTTTTCAAAAGACCAAAAGGTGCTCAGGCTGTCTGATCACCTATGGGCATCTATCTTGCCATAAAGCAAAAGGATGCCAATGAACAAAAGGAGTTTATAGGCAATTTACTTTTCCTCTACTTCTCTCCAGTTATTTTCCGCAGAATAAATAAAGTGACCAACAGGAATTATTTCACATTATAAAGTAATCATTTACCTTTATCGATCATAGACATCCCAATTACTTTGACATAATTTGTGTTTTTCAGAAGATAAATCATTCATCACTTGTGCATTCACACTCAGAAAATTCTTGAAATTCCATGAGAAATAGTCATATTGAGACTCTGCCTTTTGGGATTTCTATACAAAG
This sequence comes from Tarsius wallacei, assembly GCA_963574415.1. Taxonomy (NCBI): domain Eukaryota; kingdom Metazoa; phylum Chordata; class Mammalia; order Primates; family Tarsiidae; genus Tarsius; species Tarsius wallacei. Next base: position 19,587 of record CAUYQG010301291.1, on the reverse strand, counting down.
ACAACAGTTTTGGGGGTTCTAGGGATGGGGGCAAAAATAATCTCTGATATAGGGCTTATCAGTTTATATAAAGTTACCCAGAGAGCAGAGAACAGCAAAATAGCAAGTTTTTGGTTGATTAGGGCTGAGTCTGAATACAGGAAATGTGTACCATGAACGAAGGCCTAACTTGTGCCAAGTGCCTGTTACTAGCATATTTAAAAAGTTTTTCCTATAGCAAAGAGGAGGGTAGGCAAAATGAGACAACATATTATGAGAATTAAGAGGCAGGGGGCTGATGTATTGGTCTGTCTTGCTTGCATTGAAATAGAAATAGTTTCTCACCAAAATCCCCTGCCTTGTGTGTATATTTATCATAAAAACCCAGAGGGAGTTTTGATGGCTCCATTTACAATACCTATGTGAGGCAGGTATTTTTTCCTTCTTTCTTTTTTTCCCATCTTCTATTGACAAGAGAGTTTGGGGAGAAGGTGGTTTTAGTCATTACTTTTCTTGAACAGTCAGTATTGCCTTAAGAAAAAAATGCTGTGACATAACAAATCAGGTTTCATACTAGGTTTGTGACAGTTCAGGCAGGAGGGACAGAAAGCAGATTTGCACAGGGTTTGAAGTAGTTGCTGATGGATTTCCTGCCTTGCAAAATTAGAACAAAGTCAGAGAAGTTAAAGTTGATGTGGTGGGGAGTCCAAGTGGACAAAACACTTGGGACAAATCTTCAGTCCTCATTCAAATTAGTATATAGCCTTGTTTGGTCCGACCACCTCTACCTCTCCACCCATGTGGATCACTGTTGATGAACCGGGAGGCTTCGTGAATAACAACCTATTTTTTGTTCCTTGAAACTTTAACTCCTGTTTTCCTGAGTGAAATATGTTTCAATGTGTTGCCAGAATCAACCGCTTCTACCTTCTTTGCCCTATACTTCCTGTTCACGTTTTAAGATTCCACTTTTATCAACAATTCATGAGTTGAACCCCCATCAGGTTCAGATGGCCCCCTCCATATTTTTGTGCTTTCCTCAGTGTTTAGCTCACTGAGTGCAAATGCTGGGAGGCTCCTCTGTGTGGTAACCTGGCCAGTTTGTAGGGGCACAGCTGGGAATCATACCCAGGTATGTTGGCTCCAAAATGTCTTCGATTCGAATACCAATACTCAGGTTAATATTGTCACTACCTCAGTAGTCAATAATTCCTCCTTGCTCCTTAGTCCCTAAGATATTTGTTGTTAGGACTAAGGTTTCTGGTAGTTTTGCTCTGCTATGGCTAGTCTCAACTGGCAATTCTCCATATCTCACCAAGTTACTGCTTGAATTAGAATGGTCTCATTAACTCCAGGGCCAGTTATGCATGTACTTTCTTCTTTGCATTTGCTCACAGAATACACTGAATATTCCTTTAATTTCTCTTCCGTCTTCCAACTCTTTCAGAGTCTATGTCTCCATCCATCATATTTCAAATAATCTTCACTCTTGTAAAAATACCAATGAATCTTGCTGCTGCTTCTTCTTCTTTTTTTTTTTTTTTTGAGTTGGAATCTCCTCTGTCGTCCAGACTGGAGTGTGCAGTGGCCGCTCCTGGCCACCGCAGCCTCAACCTGCTGGGCTCTTTCGATCCTTCTGCCTCAGCCTTCCAAGTAGCTGGAACTACAGGCGTGCGCTATCACACCCGGCTAATTTTTTTGATTTGTTGTAGAGATGAGGTTTCTCCAAGTTGCCCAGGCGGGTCTCGAACCCACAGGCTCAGGCAATCCACTCACCTCAGCCTCCCAAATCGCGGGATTACAGGCTGAGCCACTGAGCCCGGCTAGAAGGAAGTATTATGCGTGTATTTAGTACTTCTATATTTATACAGAAATTTGTAAACCTCATAAATTAGGTTAACGTAATTATCTCATTTAATTTTTTACAACAACATCAGAAAATAGAATAATAAGTATATACATAGTGCACAGACCGGGAAGTAAATAAAGGTACAGAAATTTTTACAGAAAGGTCAGAATGTAGTTAATTCAAGCCACAGGCTCTTTCTCAAAAGCCATGGTAGCTTCTCTAGGCCAGACATTTCTAGGATACTTTCCTAATTGATTTGTCACATGTCATCAGGGTGCTTGTGTGGTTGAAATGTCATTAATGAATGTCCTTGACTTTCTTTCCAAAATAAGCCCACAATTAGTAACTTGAACATAGAACAGCGCGTTCACTGGGAATAATTTTCAGAAGTGCACTTGGTGTGCTAAGAGAAGTTGATGGTAACTTTGCATTGAAATCGCCAGTTTCTTTAAGCCTCTGATTTTTATGCTAGACCAGGCACTTGTAAAAAGGCAGTGTTAATTTTATAAGTGTTACAGGAGGGCAAGCGAATAGCTCTTGCTAGTGGCTTCTCATAATCTTTTATCTATTTCTATTCATTTCCATTCATTACTAAGAAAAGTAAAGCAAAGAGAGAATAATCTGTGCGCCAGGGTTTGGGCTATACATTTTATACAATTCTCACAACATAAGGCACAGGTTTTGATGCACAGCGTTAGAAAGGAGCTCAGAGAGGATACGAACTTGCTCAAAATCACTCCACTTGGAGGGGCCAAGGCCCCGGTTACATGACTAATGCAAGATTGTACTTTTTCCATTACACCATACCCCTTCCCAGAAATATAATACACCATACTTAATACCAGTTCTTCCTTTAATCCCAGTTTCTTTTCTCATTTTTCTGCCCCATGTAGTCTCCTCAGGGGTTATGTAAAGCCTTCACACCACCACCAGTTAAAATCTTAGGCTTTTATGAAAATAATATACCTTGATTCCTTCAATATCATTGTTATGTTGAGACTTAATTCACCCCAACGTAGCATAACTATTATATATTTTTTCGAAATCAGGCTGATCTCCTTGCCTTTCATATTTTAGGGGAAGTCTTGGTTAGAAGAGAAGAAAAGAAAAAAAGAAAGGCTGATATCTTCCAGTTCCAGGTGATGGTATGATGAAAAGAAACACTGAGAAGAGCAAGAATTTCAGTGTCTAGGGCCTTCCTCCCATAGGCTCCCCTTGATGGCCTCTGGGAGAATCTCCGTCCTTACCTGAACGTGGTATAGGAAAAATAGCACAGAAATAATGACTGGAGGGATTGGCTGGAGTTTTCCTGGATTCTTAGGATGACTGACAATCTATGTTTGCACACTGGAGTTCCTATGTACCACATGAAAGAGTTGGAGATATAAAAGGCTGAGGGCCTGAGATCAGAGTGAACAAGTTGCAGTGTAAAAGACTTTAAGACCAGAACAATTGGGGGGGTGCCATGGACTCCAGTCCTGGTGCTAGATTTATCACCATAAAAAGCCAAAAGGATACCTCATCTGCCACCAGTCCAGAGCAGAGACCAGTGCAGCCATTGCAAATCAGATGACACCTGGGATCCCAAGGAAGTACCAGGATTGAGAAGGTTTCTTCTTCCCTTCAACGCAAGAACAAGCCACCATCAGGGGAAAGAAAAGAAGTGAGCAAGTTTCTGAAGACATGATTAAATGATAAACTTTGATTTTTATCAAAATGAATGCTGAGTTTTTCTCTGCTAGAGGATGAGGTTTTTGAAGAGGATCAGATTTAAAAAATAAATTTGTTTTTATTGATTTATATGTTTGAGTAAATTGTGAGTCAATGTGCGACCCTGGTAAATAATCTAACCCCAGCTTTGAAATGTTCTTAAATCATTTTTTTAGTGATTGCTACCCTTTGCCTCCCTCTTACTCCTGAACTTAACTAAAAGATTGTAAAACAAGTACAGGAGGGTTCTCCTGAGGGTTGCTTGGTCAGTTCGTCAATTGACCATGTTTTAGGTACAACTTGAACCTAGGGCAGTGCTCATCCTTCTGTAAAAGATCAGTAATTAAAGAGAGACTGATTAGCACTCATTACTGCCCACTCCCTTCTTCTGGATTACAGGAGAAGAGTCATCAGCTGGGTCCCCTTGTCTGGCTGGAGTAGGTTCCATTGGGGGTAAAGATGGCAATCCACCACAGCTGATCCCTTGCCTAACTATCTGCTGAGTTGGACCGACCTCCATTGTACATTTAAATCCAATTATTCAGCCCTCAACCCACAACACACACACGCACACACACACAGGCCCTCAATAATCCAAACCCAGACTCACAAACTGTGTCAGTTTCAGCAAAGATGGCAGTAATCAGGAATTATATATTACATCTTCTAAATTGTTTGTAACTTCATTTGATTTTATTGCTGTCATATCTCTGTGAGATATATAGAGTGACTAATTATACACCTTCTTATCCCATTTTACAGATGAGAAAACCATGGAGCCATTTTTAATTATGTGGCTAGTTAAATTTGGAGCTATGCAATGGCTGGCTGGAGTCCAGTACACTTTTTAATGCCTTCTTTATGGCTTGTCAATCTCCCAACAATAGAACAGGCAGCTCCAAAAAAGCAGGGACTTAATTTTGTTCATGACTGTTTAAGCACAACACCTGTAATAATGCAAACGCTTAGAGGTCAAATTGCTGTTATGTGAATGATTAAATTGAATAAAGGGACTGCCGTCTAAACAAAACAAAACAAAACAAAAAACAAGCAAACACACAAAAAAACTTCTTGTTTGTTTCATAGTAATTTGGAGATTTGGAGACTAGAGTTGGTGAAAGCATTAATGAAGCTCACTGATAACCACCAACCCTGATTTTCCATAAGAAATCTAGTTACACTTGATATTTTTTAAAATTTTTGTATTTTTCTGAATTTTTTAAAAAATTTGTTTCAAAATTGTGGGGTACAGTTCAGGGATAGGTATACAAATATTCATTGTGCAGGTACCCTTTTTGATGAGGTATGTCCGCCCTTCCCCAGGCAGTTTCCCACTACTGCCAATCCTACCTCCCCTGCCCCCCGCAGTCTCCCGCCACAGTCATTTCTTTCCCTTCGGTATTACAAAAGTAGTTCAAAGGTCCACTTATGAGTGAGAACATGTGATACTCAGTACACTTGATATTTAATGATATTTATTGTTTCTTAAAATTTTGAGGATGTCAAAGGGTGAGTTACTATGCTCTCAGATTTCCCACTATAACTATCCCTGATGCATTTCTACTGTGACATGCCACTGAGAGTCCTCCCTTTCTATTTGTTTCTTGGGATATAACCCTCGTTGGGTCAGTTTGCTTTCCTACCCCTCAAGATTCTATGATAATTATGTTTTCCCTATTTTTTTTAACCAAAAAAGGGAAGTCTAGACCACAGGGAAAGTCAAGCAAACCAGCAAAGAGGGCTGGAGTTGAAGACTGTAGTCATGTCTGTGCACATATGAGAGGTGTGGCCATAACCCTGGGGATTTCAGGACACGGGTCCAGGCAGGTCATTAGGTATTATTTTGAGACTCAAACTGCACATCAAGCCCCAACTCATTCCTTTCATGTAAATGGCTCTATTGACTTTTAATTAAAAATTCAAATTAGGGGTGATGCTGTTAGCAATGATGGCAACATTTCAAAAGAGGGGACTCTCCACACTGCCACTGACAAGCTGACATGTGGAATCATGAAACAAAAGGGAGGAATCCACTTAGAGGACAAGGGGAACACAAAAACTCAGAAAGAAGACTGGCAACGTTGTGGTTTTGTGAGACAGAGAAGTGCATCTTCCCACCACAAGACATTACCTCACTTGATCAGAGTGAACTCCAGTGAAAAATGAGAAGGTCTCTTTTCTCCTTTGGATTATTTGTCCACGTTATTCTCAGCTAAGACAACAAGTACTGATGAAGGGATTCAAAAGCTGACTCTCATTGCCACCTCCTGCTTTATCTTACACAATCAAACCAAAGGATTATGCTTATGAAAGGGAAAGTGTTGACACAAATTGGAACAGGCAGAGGAATTTTCTATTCTAAAGTTGCACTTTCAATGTTGATTTATCAGATATAATGCAGCATAGAATACAGAGACTGTCTTCTCTCTAGGATTTTCACATATCCTAAATGAATGGCTTAGGATAGAGTTACATCCACTCATTTAGTACATGTGCTGGATATTGAGTCCCTACTGTGTGCCAGGCACTTTGGGTTCTAACGTGGGATGCACTAAAAACTGTATGAATGGTGAATGTATAAATTAATGTTCTCATAGTGCATGTGCTTCTGTGCTAATTAATCTCCAAGTAACTTCACTATCTCTTTCTATGTTGCATCTTCCACCAGAGTATATGTTGTTTCTCAAGGGCAGGTATATTTCTATTCATGTCTACATCTTATGTTTTTGTTACAAACTCAAGACTGTATACATAGCAGAATATATTTAATATCAAACTTACTGGTAACTAAGATAAAAAATAAACAATACAAATAACAAAAGTATTATAACAATATAGATGGACATTGATTGAGATCTAACAATGGGCCCGAAAATCTTGAAACCCCTGTAAGATTTGTATATCGTTATCATTAATTTCCACCTTAGAAAACTGAGTCTTAGATCATGCATGTAGTGTATCCCAAATAACAGAATTTTAAAAAATATTACCTTACATAGATAGCTAAATTTAATACTTTCATTTTAGGGAAGGCTTATCTTATGAAATAAACTATAACTTCAGATACAAGAAAATACACAAATAAAGCAAAAGCTCTATGCAGAACAACAGGTAAGCAGAAGAATCAAACAATCACCCTCATCCTGAATGACTTTGTTCAGCACATCTTACCACATGCATTCAGGGTGAGATCTTTTTCTTGAGATATTTCAATCATCAATCTGGAGAATTCTTTTGTGCCTATCCGCTCAATCAGTAGCAGTTCGTTGCAAGAAATTTACAGTGATGTCAGTGTGTTCAAATTGATGATTGGAAAAAGTAGATGGATCTCAAGTTCCCAGACAGTATCTGATGTCCTAAATTAACTGTCACCTGGTTGTGCATTATGGATGAGCACCTAGTGTGACCTTGAGATGTGGCCAATGGAAGATGGGTTGAAGTCTGTCTGGGGGTGTTGGCAGCTCTAGACCCACATATGTCTAGTGACTGATTGATCTGGCTAGATCTTTCCTATAATTTCTCAATCTTTTTTTTTAATGGTTTATAGAGTTTACTCTATAAACCATTAAAATGAGAATACCTTTTCATCTTTTTCTCAAATTCCTACTCAAGATCATTATCTGTCTTTCCAAATCTTATTATTCAGATTCTCTCTTACACCATTGTTATCTCCGATCTCTCCAGGTAGAAGCTATGTCAGCCTTCTCCCACTGCTCATTTGTCTCTTTGGTAACATTCTTTTTCTACATGAATTCTCGTGTTGAAATTGAGCCTCTGAACTCTGTCTTTATTTATTACATCTTTTTATTGTCTTTTTAAGTCAATGGCATTCAATCCTGCATATTCAAATTACTTGAAAAAATTTAAAAACACTTCATCCATCTTCCACTGGAAACAAGTTAAATCAAAATATCAGGAGGTGGAGGCTGACATTTGATATTTTGCATAAGTTCCCCCAGAGAACTCAAATGTTCACCCCAGGTGATTTCATTCTTTCCCACACCTTCACATTTCTGAGGATCAGGTACATATTTCTGAGGTTCAGCTACTTACTTGAAGTTTTCAATTGAGTGCCTGATAGACATCTAACACTCACTATATCAAGAACTGAACACTTGATCTCCATACCTATTAAGGTATTAAAGCAAGGAAGGTCTAAGTGTTGTCTATAAGCTATAGTTTTGAATAAGTTACTTACATTTTAGTTTCCTTAACAATAACATGGTTATAGCAATGTCTACCTGAAAATGAGTTCAATGCAATAATACAGGTAAAGTTCTTAGCATAAAACACAGTCCGCCTTGACATTAAGAAATAGCGGTTGTTTCTCTTTACTGATTGAACGCCTCATAGAGTATTAATACCTATCATTTTTAGCACTATGTATTTATAGGGTTAGTGCTACATGACTTCCATGAATATTTAATTCAGCATTCCCACAGATTTTTATGAAGTAAATTATACTATTGTTTTCATTTTACAGATGGGAAACTAAGATCAAAAGAATTAAATAATTGACTCAATGTCACAGTCCAGACTGGAGTCAAGAAATGTAATAATCTCAAACCCCTGGTCTTAACTACTATAATATAGGAAATGGAGAAGAAAAACAATTTGTGTGAGTTATTCCTGGGACTAAATTAGGAGGATTGAAATCCAATCTAATTTAAATCTAAATCTGTGGTCATAAACAGATTCAAGATGTAACCATTGGTCCATTATCCATGCTACAAGGCCATGATAATAAAGTTTTCTAAGATATAGTTTTGGAGTAAAACACAATAAATTGGTTCTTTATTTCTAGTTAAAGTCCAGTTAGCAGGCAGATCATCTGGTTAAAACAGGTAAAAAGGATGGGCACCACTTGTTTAAAATACGGCCTTCTTTGTGCTGTTAGCAGCCTCTCAAATGCTCTTAATCTTTTAATAAAGGCTTTGTTTGCACAGTTGAAATTTTAAAAAATGAACTTTTTAAAAGGAGCTTGGCATTAAACCTAAGCAATCATTTGGATACTATTAACGTCTCAAGTTTGCCTTTCTTTGTTTAGGAGACTGTATTATGCATGTGGAATCCCAGTTCAAGGATTAATCTAAATTGGATGTGTTATAGTAGATGACAGCAAAGGGGTTTGTTCGAAATTAGCTTGTGCCTTCTGAGGCAGAGTAAGTTATGCACAGCTCCTCAGAGATCTTCTGCTGCAATCTTCTCCAGCACTTGTACTGTAGCTGTTCATAGCCAGAGTTGTCGACATAGAAAGTTGAACAAAGGTGTCACGACTTCAGTAGGTGACCTGCCACTCCCTTCATTCTCCTGAATATCTGAGAGAGGTGGCATCTTTGGCCTTAGATAATTGTGCCTTACTTTAGTATGATAGAGATCAATAACTTAACATCTTCCTACTGGGGGACTCCTTGCTCCCGGCTGGCCTCCACACCACAGTGCTGTATCTCTGCACTGAGGAGAAGTATTCCTTTTTTTGGCCTCCTCTCCTCAACAACTATTTCCAGCTATTCTCATTAGAGTTGCCTGGATCATGTTACATGTACAAAACCTTTAGCTTTTGCTAGCCATAATCCAATAAAAAATTCTACCACTCTCCATTCTCTAGATTTTCAGAATAAGTCATCAGCCTCTGAACCAGATAGAGAGTAAGTGTATTTATAACCATGAAAATATGTGACATTTCAGGATTAATATCTTAAAAGGAGTCATCACACTAATACATCATCTTGTCAATGTAGCTGCTATATCTAAAACGACTTGTGCTCTGATTCTTGAAGTATCTAGTGCAGAAAATGGTCTATAAAAAATGTATGAGTTTTCTCTCCTTCTTTGACTCTTTCTATTAGCGCCAAAACCACTTTACCATTTTTCCCGTTTTCAGACTCGAATTTTGGAGAGTCTTTTATTTTGTTTTGTTTTTAATTAGTGGGCATTATTTTTAAAGACAGTTGTGGACTTATAAAGAAAAAAACAAAACTGGGGAGATTGTACACTGTTCCCAAATACAACCACCTACAGTCAGTTTTCCAATTATTAACACCTTCATTGGTGTTCTATGTTTGTAAAACTCAATGGAGCAATATTGATACACTATTATACACTAAAGTCTATAATTTAAATTAAAATTCATTCTTTGTGTTTTATAGTTTGATGGGGTTTGACAAATGTATAATGGCATATATCTCTATAACAGTATCATACAGAGTGCTCTCCCTGACCTAAATGTCCTCTGTGCTCTACCTATTCCTTCCTTCTTTCCTCTCGCTGAGCCAGTGATTTCTTCCCTGTCTTTAGAGTTTTTATTTTTAACAGAACGCCGGGTAGTTGGAATCATACAGTACATATATTTTTCAGACCGACATCTTTTGCTTAGGAAGATTTGTATTTAAAATTACTTCTTATTTTTTTTTATGTCTTAACTCATTTCTTTTTATCACTGAATGATAGTCCATTGTATGTATGTGCCTCAATTTATTTATTCATTCACCCATTTACGAATCTCTTGGTTGCTTTAAGTTTGGGGTGATTATGAATCAAATCGCTTTAACATTTCTATGCGTGTATTTGTGTGGATATGTTTTTAACTCGAATGGGTCGAATTCTAGAAGTATGACCGGTAGGTTGTATGGTAAGATTATGTGTAGCTTGGTAAGAAACTGCCAAATTGTCTTCTATAGTGGCCATACCATTTTAAATTTCCATCAGCAGCAATTAATGAAAGTTTCTGTTGTTTCAAATTCTCAATACCTAGTAGACTTCATTATTGTTAACTTTTTCTGTGTGTTAGTTTTTGTTTTTAATTTTAGTCATACTAATAGATGTGTAATGGTATCTCCTTTTAATTTGCAGCTTCTTAATAGTAAGTAATGTTGAACACGAACTTTTTAATTTTTTTTTTTTTTTTTTGAGTTGGAGTCTCACTTTGTCACCCAGACTGGAATGCAGTGGCACGCTCCAGGCCACCGCAGTCTCGACCTGCTGGGCTCTGGCGATCCTTCTGCCTCAGCCTTCCAAGTAGCTGGAACTACAGGCACGCGCTACCATGCCCGGCTAGTTTTTGATTTATTGTACAGATGAGATCTTGTCAAGTTGCCCAGGCGGGTCTTGAACCCACGGGCTCAGGCAATCCACTCACCTCAGCCTCCCCAAAACGGGGGATTACAGGCTGAGCCACCGAGCCCGGCGAACTTTTTAATTTTGTTATTTATTTTTGTTGTTCAGTTTTAAGCATTACTTTATATTTTGAATACTTGTAATTTATCAGATATGGGCTTTGTAAATATTTCCCATAGATCCATGGCTTGTCATTTTACCCTAACAATGATTTTGCGGATCAGAAGTTTTTAATTTTAATAATGTCCAACTGCTCTCTTTTTTTTCTTTAGTGTGTCATACTTTTTATTGTTTTATCTAAAATTCATCTCCAAATTTAAGGTTATCTAGATTTTTCTTCTATGTTGTTTTCTATGAGATTTATAGTTTTGGACTTAAGTCAATGATTGACTTTTGGTTTATTCTTTGCAAAATGTTTAAGATCTGTGTTTAGATTTTTTCTTGTATGTGTTGATGTCCAATTGTTCTAGCAGCATTTATTTAAAAGACTATTTTTGTCTCAACTGAATTGTCTTTTCAAATCATTCTTTTCCCCTTCGTTATTTTTACTCCTTATATTTCAGTTTCTAAAACTCAGTGATTCTTTCCTTGGTGGTGTCTTGTCGAAGGTATCCTTCATATTTGTTGCAATGTTTTTGATTTCTAAAATTTCTTTACTTTCTTAGAATTTCCATCTCTACTTGCATCACCTATATGTTCCTTTGTGTTGTCTGATCTTTTTAGAGCCCTTCTCATATCAGAAATAGTTATTTTAAATTCTCACTAGAATAATTTCAAAATTTGTGTCATATCTGATTCTGGTTCTCTTGCTTGTATTGTTTCCAGATTGTGGGTTTGTTTGTTTGTTTATTTGTTGTTTTTTAGTATGCCTTGACATTATCTGTGGAAAGCCAGACATAATGTATGAGGTGATAGGAATTGCTGTAGCTAGTTTTTATTGTAAGCTTTATGTTAATCTGCCTAGAAGTCAGGTTGTGTTTAATGTTTGCCATAACTATAGATGCCAGAGACTTCAGTTTTCTTTTTCTTTTTTTTCTTCCTTTGCACCCACCAAAAGGGACATTCCTCTAATTGTCTTCATAAAAATTTGGTAGGTCTTCTGAAGGTAAAAATCTGTGAAAGTATACAAGCCTCTCTAAGATTGTGTCCCCAGGAGTTTTTAGCTCTCGAACTAGTTCAGAAATTTGTCAAAATTGCCTCCATATGTTTCTACCAGTAATTGACTCTAATGGCTACTGCTATAGGTAAGCTGAACTTGACATTTATTCTGTGTATTCATCTGTCTCTTCAGATTTAGGGATGTGGTTTGCCCTGGGATCTCACGTCTGATAGGTCTAAGAAGTCATTGATTTTCACTTTGTTCATTTTTGTTGTTGTTATGAAGACAGGTGAAATGACTTTCAAGCTGTTTATCTGTCAGAGCTAAAAACAAAAAACAAAACAAACAAAAACAAACAAAAAAACTTGAGTCTTTTTAATTCTTACCTTAACCCCATCCTTTATTTACCAACCTAACTTAATTATTTTTTCTAGTTGTCCAATATTCTTTGTGTTGCTCCAACATATATGGACATTTACTATCTGTTAATTCAGCAGTGAGAAAGCAGACAAGGCCTTTATTCTCACCGGACCTAAATTTCATTTAAAAATGAATACAGTAAGAAAAAAATATACTTTTTTTAGAGCAAAGAAACAAGTCTTTTTAATACATATAAAATAACAGAATAAAATGAGAACTGATGATTAGTTGGAAGCAGAAGTAATTTAGACTGAGTAGTCTGGAAAGAAGCACTTTCAATGGTGCAGTCAGATGAGAACTGAAAAGTTATTAGCTATGGGGTAATCTATAAGAAAAGTTTTCCAGAAAGAATGAATCTCAAGTCTAAGTGTCCCGAGTTTGAAACACGTTCAATGATTTCAAAAAACACAGAAAGCACCATCATGTCTAAAATACATTGAGAATAACAGGGTCTGCATGACATGTATCTAAACGGAAGGCAGCAAGTACTTTGAATTTTATTCTAAGTCGTTGGAAATTCATTGGTGTAAATAGGTATTTTGTATCATGTGCTTCTTTTTGAGTCTATAAAGAATGGACAATAATAGTTTTTAAAGTATGCATGTGGAGACAGCAAAGAAGCTGTTGTAACAGTTCAGGTGAGAAGTGATTGTGGCCAAGATCAAGATGGTAGCCATGGAAAAGACGGAAAAGGTAGATGGAGATGTCTACTTTAGCATATGCTTGAAGGTAGAAGATTTATAATATGGCTTTTGATGGGATGGATGTGGAAAAAGGAATAGAAGAGCAAGGCAAGTTGGTAGGCTTTTTTTGGGGGGGATATAGTAAATATTGGTCAGATCTTGGATTTGGAGGTAGACACAAGATAATTTGTTGATGGATTGAATGTGAGGCATCTGAGAAAGGGAGGAAAGAAATGACTGGAATAATAATGAATTGAGGTTTGGAAAACCAGTTGAGGCTTTTTTTTTCCTCCCTTCTGAGATGCAAAATGTTGACGATAATTTATCAATTATTTTATGTTCTGCTTGCATTCAGAAAAATCTGATATGCATAGAATATAATCAAAATTGAAAATGAGTCTGATTTGACACGGTGACCCATCTGTATTAAAAATGTCAAAATAATCACATCTTAAATTGAAGCTTTGCGATGTTTTGTAAAAGTTTTCATCAAATAGTTAACTACTTATAGAGTAGAGCTCTTTCTATATGAACTTTGCTTTGTCAATTGATAAAAATTCTCTAGGCATCGTGAATAAATTAAAAATCAATTATCTGCAAATCTGAGCATTACGTTTTTTGCCAAAATGTTAAGTGATACAAGTAATTATAATCAGATTAATAAAATAAATATGGAGTTATACATAAAAATACAGTCAGACACTAGAAAATGACCTTTGATTATACAGTGATTAAGCTCCCACTCTCTCCATTGTAAAACTGCAGAAATTTCTTTATATTTATTGTTGCACTTACGACATTATATTAAAAAAAGTTTGTATACGTTTTCCTCCCTCTACAACAGTGGTCCTTTAAACATTTGAAAGAGTAGGCCACTGCTTTTAATTTCCAATGCAAGTTTTGATTGCATTTTCCAAAAATACATGCTTATACACATAAACATCTAATTTAGCACATGATTGCATGGCTGGCCTCCTAAAAAGCATCTATGAAACCTTTTACTTTTTAATGTTCTATTTATTTATTTTTTGTTTTAAAGATGTGGGGTACATTTCAGGATTAGGTATGAAACATCACAGGACCTAGCTGCTTTTGTGTTTCAATATCTCCTTTAGGCTAAAAACTACTTGTGGAAATCAAAGAGGCTTCATCTTTGCTTAATAAACTCTCTTTTGAAATCTGGGGTTCCAGCTTCTGTTGAGTAGTTATTATATCTTTAGTTCCTCTATAGCCCCTGGTCCTAGCACAGAGGCTCTGAGGCTTGCAAAAAGGAGAAACACAAACATACCAAAAGACACCAAAATGTCAGTCACAGAAGGACAAACACTGCAGGATTCTTCTTATATAAGACATCTAAAAATAGTCAAAGGTAGAAGTAGACAATAGAATGATTGTTTACCAGGGGATGGGGAGAGGGTTATATGAGGAGTTATTTTTTAATGGACATAAAGTTATGGTTGTACAAGGTGAATGAGTTTAAAGATCTGCCGAAAAAGTCTCTGTAGTTAGCAATAAGGTACTGTGTACTGAAAAAAAAATGTTAAGAGGGTGGATTTCATGTTAGTTTCTATAAAAACAAAAAAATAGAAAGAAAGAAAGAGAAAAAAAGAAAAAGGAAAGAATAAAAAACAAACAAACAAAAAACTCAAGGATACACAAGGGAACTCTGGAAGTAACACATAACATTTACTACCTGGATTTTGGTGACATTAATACAAATGTGTGCCTTCTCAACAAGTTGTATACATTACCTATATGCAGTTTTGGTATACCAGTTATAGCTCAATAGACTTGTAGGGGGAAAAAAAGAAGGCACCTGGCCTAAGAAGCTGACCTTTCACTTAAAAAGAAGAAAGCCCTGTTGAATCTCCCAAATTGCACAGACCATAAAGTTTTACTCATTCCATCTGCTTACTTTGAAGAGGTCATTGTTCTCTGGATTGCAAAAGCCCATGGTCATGGTCCACATTTGGATATTCTTAGTAAATACATATTCCAGTGTATTTGTTTTATATGGAATTTTTATTATACTAGACATGACTTGATTGATGTCATTGTACAAGACATGACTTGATTGATGTCATTGTACAATGTAATGAAGAAAATACACAAACATTGAATGATAGGGCCTGCAAAAGAAAAATAAATAAATGCTGAATAGAAAGACAATTAGATTCTTGGAATGCAGCAGCAAAAATAATTCGTTTTCATTAAAGAGTCAAAGTCGAGTTTATTTAATTGTTACATGATATGTTATTTGCATTTTATTCTGGGTCCAACTGTCACCAAGACCCTTGGTGCCCATCAGGACAGGATAAGCTTATACCATAGTAACAAATAATTTCTCAATCTTAGTGGCTTAACACAAAGTCCAATCTAACGCCATTTATATGAATTCTGTTATAGATCACTCTGTATGCAGTTCTCCTTCATGTGGTGACTCAACAAACTAACCTGCCTTAACTGTTTAGTGCCTTAATTTCAAAGGCTTCCATGCTCACTGCTGCAGGGCAAGAAATGTACTGGAAAACCATGTATTGGAAATAGAGGTTTTTCAAAACCTTAGTTCAATTATAACACCCATTACTGCTGCTCACATTTTATTGGCAAGGATCAGCCATGTGGTCCCACCAAATTGGAAGGGAACTGATGGTTGTTTATATGCCAAAAATAGAAAATGGATACAGGATGTAGTGAGCCCACAGCATTGTTCCTGCCACTGTCACTCTTATCATGTTTGTAAATGTACCATGACATTTAGATTCCTTAAACATATCCAGGATTTACAATGCTTTGATAGCTTTTCTGCACACTCCCTTAAAATTGTCAGATGATGCTTCTTGTGGGATATACTGTCCCCCCAGGTGCTGCCATCATTTAAATACCTGCTCCAATGCTACCCTCCCCGAAGTCTTTCTTTACTTTCTTTACCTTGGAAGCTGAATATTTCTACTTTTGGGACCCTTAAGAACATCTTACACACTTCTATTAGACCATGAAATATGTGGTACTTGTATAATTTTTAAATTTTCTTATATGTCTTTAAAAAATAGTTCATGAGTTTGTGCATGGATGGGTTTATTGTTTTCTTGCTTATTTATTTTTCAGTGCTTTTTGTTCTCAGCACCTGCGGAATATCTCACACATAATATAGCTTAATCAAGTGTTGTTCAATAAACTTGAACTATATTTAAAGCTTAAGTAATTCGGATATATTTTACTTCTCTTTCTATTCAACGTGTTCTTTAGGACAAGGTGAACAAGGGTCATATTATCATGATTCTATACATATTGGAAGTGCCTAATCCTCCACAGAACACAAGAACATTTATGGTCATTTTTCCACTTGACCAATATCTCACTCTAACTGTTATTAATGGGAGTGAGATAAGAAACTCAATTAGGATAAGAAAGATAATATCTCTAGTTAGAGAGAAACATCAAGAATAACTAAATTGTGTTAATTTTTTATTCTTATGTCTCTAAGCTATAAAGAGCTCCACTCAATATTTTATTTTCCTATTTTTAGCTGGAGAAATTATACTTAATTTCAAGATGTAATTTAGTTTCATTTCAAATTTTCATTAAAATGCTGCAGAGTCTCTTCTTCTGTTAATGCATGTAGTAAGTCTGGACCCAAATTATCCCCACCAGCACCTACTTGATGCTGAATATTCTTTTCAACTATATGAATAGGCATTTTATAACACATCATATAATGGAAATACATGATTTACATAGGCAGAACATAGTGTTTCATTAAAATAAATGAGAGAAGTTTAGACCTTGAGTTCAAACCAGGGTAATTACTTCATCATTGCCTTGCCTATAGTTCTTTCATTTACAGCTGCATGTTGATTAGTCAATTCTCTACCCTGTTTTCTTTGATGAAATGTATGGTGGTCTATAAAATAGCCTTCAGCTCTTTTATAAAATTTCTCTCTCTTGCATGTGTGTTCTATCTACTCCAATGGAATTTGAATGTTTAAAGTGGCAGTGAAAATACTGAAATACTGTATGTAATAAAAGTTTATGCCTTAGAAAATTTAAGACCTGAATTTAAATCCATGTGTGTGTGTTTTTGTTAACACTACATTGAAATCAACTTTGCCAGACATGTTAGGCAGTGAAGAAAAGGAGGTAAATAGACACTCCCCTGTTTGATATGTCAGTGGAGAAGGAGAAAGGTAAGCCAAGGTAAAGTCATTTCAAAGAAGATGTGCAATTTAGCTTTTTCTGAGATATAACTCAAGGAAGATTTCCCAGAAGGAAGGAAGAAGTGTAATCTAGGAGAATGAGAAGAACTTGTGTCCCTCCGTGGGGAGCAAGTGGTTTTCACAATCAGAGGCGGTAGAAAGCTTTGACTACTAATCTACTTCCCATGTTTGAATACTCCCAAGTCTCTTAAGGAAGAGCAATCAGTCTACAATGCTCCTAGCCCTTACCATATGGCACCAGAAGACAGCTTATGATCTCTCCAAACTTCTCTGTGGCAGCAACAAAAAGGCACAAGTTAAGAAAGTCAACTTGGATTCATTACTGACTACTGACCTTGGTAAGAATGTGCAAAAGAGACAGAAGTCCCTCCTTTTATTATAAGTCCTTCTTTCACCCCTAAGGTCTGCTTGACATGCACACTTTTCCTAGATTTACTCTTGTAAGTTCTTCTGATTAACCTTGTTATTTTTCCCTTTTCCCATGACATAGGATCTCTTCTTAGTCAATACTCCCCATTAACTATCATCTTAAGGTGTTAGAGAAATAAACCCCAGAGAGTATTCAGGGAAATAAAAGATAAGAATTTGGTGACCAGAGCACAGAGTACATTTCAGGAGGAGGTGGAAACAAGCCAGTGGTGATAGCCAGTGTGTTATGAGACCCTTGGTTCCAGGCTTAGTAGTTGCTTTATAGTAATACCACAGACAGTGGAGAGTCAGACTGCAAAGTTGAAGCAGGAGAGGCACTGAACACATTTACTGAGGAAGGTGCTCCCTTCAGGCTGCTTGGTATTGGAGGAGACAGCCTGCACGCAGAAGGACCCAGCAGAATCCTGTGGCGATAGTTCATTTGAAAAAAACAGGAGAGCTGAGCCTTGACAATGGGGCTAAAGAAGGGATATTGGCTTAAATGCTACAAAGGGATAAAATATCCGAGATAAAGTAGTTGGATATGTGAAGAAGTGCAAGTTCTTTTATCTCACATTTCTCTTTAATCCTTTATGGAATCCGAGCATATTTGCTAAATCACAGAAGAGAATATGAACACAAGTAAACACTACTAAGGGTCAAAAACAAAAAGGACAGATTTGAGAACCAGCACTTGTATCTGCAAGGGGATTAAAGTTAAAATTCACACCTGCCATTGCCGTTTTTTTGGTGAAAGACAGTAAAACAAGATCACCTCAGGTCAACCATGTGAGAATAGCTTGTAAAACAAGACAAAGCCATAATATTAAAATTTCACAACAAACTTTGGTGATCAGGCCCAACTCTCCAAAACAGCATCTGAAGGAATGGGGGCTGGGAATTTGAATAACAGGCTTAAGCAGAATGTCTGAGACATTTTCTGAGCGTGGTTTTACAGATCTAGTTCTGGTTTTCTCTTCCTCTGACCTGCCACAAACACAGACTTTTGTAGAAGGGGAGAATAAGCTAGTGCTTCCCCAAGATAGAAGTGTCCTGGACCTCTTGATTGTACATTGGAGGGCTCCAGGGATACTGTGTTTAGGTGAGTTGGTGGGTTCCTTGGGCTGCAGAAATGAAGATATGCAGAATAGCAGCAGCAGCAGTGGAATACAGGCACACAACAAAACACAGTCCAGATAACAAGTATTATATTGCTCTAACTTGTGTCTTAATTAAATGGGATGCTATTTAAGAAGTGCGTCATTGGTAGGAGGGACCCAGGAAAGCTCACTTCTCCTGTTTTTAGTTATTTAATACACTGTTCTTGATCAGCACCATGGTATCTAAAAGCTGAGTAATCATAAAACATTCAAAACAGGACCAGGGCTAAAATTCTGCATGCCACCCTTTTGATCAAACATCCTCAAAATCCAAATCTGTGTGACTTTTGCCAACGGCTGCCAGTGTATGTTGGTTATGTCCTGTAGCTTTTTTGATGGAGACCCCCTTTCTTCCTTTATAAGGCTCAGTATTCCCCATCCGATTATGTTGTGACTTAACCCTGGTAATTGACCTATCATCCAGGAGAGGAGCTCAGAGAAGATATACAGAAGGTACAAAGAAGAAGTTTCTGCATCACCTTCAAGCCATAGGGCAGAGGACACTTCTGCAGGATCAGAAGATTCAGAGGAACACAGAGTTTCAAAAAATATTTTATATACCAGCTAAGATGTCCTCTACCCATGTGTCAGAGTCTCAAACTTTCTTAAGCAGAATCCTGGAATAGTATGAAAGATTTTCTTATTTAAGAGTTTCTTGTTAGGGAGATGCCAAGGTATTTCTTTTTTTTGTGTGGCTATTGTGAACGGCATTGTGCTTTTTATTTGGGTTTATGTTTGTTTATTATTGGTGTAAAGAAATGCGATTGTCTTTTGCACAATTTTATATCCTGAGACTTTGCCAAATTCCTTTATCAGTGTAAGGAGGTTTTTGACAGATTCTCTTGGGTTTTCAAGGTATACGATCATGTCATCTGCAAAGAGAGATAATTTGACTTCCTCTTTACCTATTTGGATACCCCTGATTGCCTTCTTTTCTCTGATTGCT